>JASKGM010042605.1:0-22062 GCA_034509205.1 Ceratonia siliqua
GATTTCACTTGAACAGGGAAAGATTTTTGATTGAGCATTGTTGATTACCTTGATGATTTGATTTGACTGTGCTATATCCCACTGGTGGTTTAGTGTAATGGTGTTACTTTAATCATGTTACTGCCATTCTTCTTTACTGAACGTGGTGCTACCGATTTAATTAACTAGTTTCACGTAAATGGGGTGTGTGAATTTTCATTAACAGTAAGTGGGGTTTTTTACTTGTGTGCTTTCATATAAATAGGAGTCCTCCAGATATGATTGTATAAAATTGATTGTTTAGACATTATTCTTGTTCTTTTTGTAACTAACTTTCACTGTGTTGCCTTGGGATTTGTTACTCATTGTTAATTATTAGTCCCAATACCCATCCCACTTACATTTCTAAACCAGGTTTCCAAAGTTTAATAGAATCATCTTCAAGGGGGTTCCAAAGGCCCAAAACGTCATTAAAATGAAAAGTTCATAATAAGAATATTTGAAGGGGACTTCCATGGCCTAGTAGAATGGTTTTTAAGGTGAAATGATTCAAAACTCTTGTGAATTGTTGCGCTAGGAATATTTTCGTAATGTGATTATTCACCCCAAATACTTCTTAAAAATTATAGCCTCAGTATTTATAAAATTATATTTGGCCCCTCCATTTATAAAAATTACATCTTTGTCCCCACTGTTTAAAAGTGCATTTTGACCCCTATGTTGGTATGATTGTATCTTGGCCCCTTTATTTATATAAAATATATTTTGGCCCCTTTGTTTTCACAAATTATATTTTGGTCCCGTTCTTTCTATAAATTATATTCTTGACTCCATTATTTCCATAACATACATTTTGGTCACACTATTCGCATCAATTATATTCTAACCCCCAAGTACTTCTAAAAATTCCATTTCTCACCCTGATACTTTTAATTTTAGTTTTGTTACAAAAATAAGGTAAAATAAAATTCGATTAAGAATCATAAAATCTCCATTTTCATTTTATTTGCGAACGTTTAAAAGACTTTTAGTAGAAGTTTAAAATTTTCCCAAAGTCTTAATCTTCATGGCACTAAGTGGAGTAAAATACTGCCCAATGTCCTAAATCTCATGGACTTTCAGTGGAAGTTCATCTTCCTCGAGGTCCCACTTATTTCTTTTTTCAGACTTTCAGTGGAATTCTATTTTCCCAAAGTCTCAATTCCGTCAGGAACTAAGTGGAGTAAAATACTCCCCAATGTCCTAAATCTCATGGACTTTCAGTGGAAGTTCATCTTCCCCGAGGTCCCACTTATTTCTTTTTCCAGACTTTCAGTGGAATTCTATTTTCCCAAAGTCTCAATTCTGTCAGGTATTTAGTGGAGGTATATCCTTCCCAATGTCCTAATTCATTTTTCCATGCTTTAAGTGGAATTTCATATTCTCCTAATGTCTTAAGACTCTTAGGTCAGAGATCATACATCTCACCTAACCAACTTATCTAAATAATTCTGAACTACATTGACTTTAATTCCTTTAGGGATACGTAGGCACTTACTTAGTAAGACAGGTCTAGCTATTCTTTTTTCCATCTTTCTCCATCGTTATTTTATTAATAAAAAAGGATAATTTAAATAAATTAAAATTTTTAAAGCATGAACAATTTAGGGTAACCATCCTTAGGGATGGACGTTGTGGGGTGCCTAACACCTTCCCCACACATAATCAGACTCCCGAACCTCTCCTCTGGTTCAAAGGGCTAGTTTTCCCTTATTTTTTTAGGATCCCAATTATTCTTCTAACTAATTGATGGTGACTCCCATTTTCTCTGCGTTTTCCCTTACGCGCCCCAAAGTCATAAAATGATGGCTTTTCACCGGCCATCACATTGTGACATATGTTAATCTAAGCAATATATACACAAGCTCAGATTATTTAACTTAAGTTATGTTCCACATCATGATACATGAAAACTTGACCATAATCAATCATTACAAATTGCTATTCATTAATAGGAAAATAAGACAATTATGGATATTCCTACTCTAGCATTAGATAATTACCGAGGTTCACTCAGTTGGCCACTCCAAACAAATCAAGATAATAATCATGAACAAATATCATAGAAGAACATAGGCAATTTTGCTAGGAGGCATGGAGAGTAATATTAAGTAATTAATCACAACATCATGTCTAGGGCTTTGAATTCACTCTAAACCAAAGGGGAATTTAGTCTAACATATTCATAAATATCACAAAATGATAAACTAATAGCATTGGGAACCCAAGAGAATGAAATGAGTGAAGGAAGTTGAATAGTAAGCTTCTTCAACAATCTCTATATAGAAAATCTATTTTAAAACAAGCACTTGAACCTCTTCTCCTGTTTTCTTATTTCTCTATGTTTTATGATATGCAAGACCACAAATCTGATGCAAAGTTATGATTTTAATGAGAAGTCACGTGCATGAGCTACAGTGCCCAACCCTAGCAAATAAATCTAGGGGAAAAAACATAGGGGCGTCGCGGTGCTTAGCTCTAGTTCTGGGCATTATGTATGCGTATGGGTGCTGCACTGCCCTGTGTTGGGCACCACAGCACCCAGCTCTCGGGTTGATGCTAAAACATTGCTACATTGGGTGCCACAGCTTGCATTGTTGAGTGATGCAGCACCCAGGTCTTGGGAATTTGGGCTGGTGCATGCGTTTCTCTTGACTTTGTAGCTACCACTACAAGAAAAAAACTTTTTCTGATGGACTTTTTGATGGAAAAAAATTATGTCAGAACTTATTGTAGAAATTATAACGTCTTTATCATAAATAATTATTCAAAAATATTTCTCACGAGGTTTTTGACGAAAACAGTTTTCGTGAGCACCAGATGTGAGCAATCCTGTGAGACATCAATGACAAAATGCGCAAACATGGCGCGAAAATATTCTCACGGCATATATAATGGATTTTTCCCAAGAGACAATTTCTAACGAACTATTGTCCGTGAGAATCAACTCAGTTAATGAAACACACCATTTCAATTGTTTTTATCACAGATTTTGGCCATGAGAATGGGTATGACGAAAGATTTATGTGATAAATTTTGTCAGAAAACTAGATACATCAAAAAATCTTCTACCTCCTTCTTCCATTTTAGCTTGATCATTTTCTTTCTTCCTAAACTTGGTTTCTCTCAAGTTTCTCTGTTTGAACAAATTCTCCAGCTACTTTTGGCTGGGTGAAGTGCTGTTTAGTCCATCTTCTTCATCCATTTCAAGCTTTGGATGACTTGAGGTTGGTCAAAATCTTCCCCATTTTGTACCTCTAAATTTTCTTTGGTAATTTGAAAATTATGGGTAAGTTTTTAGTTGTTTATTAGTTTCATTCCAGTATATGTTTTGGTGGATAGTTGTTTGATAGTATATGGAGTTAGTTTATGGTTTACTTTGATATTGTGGGATATCAATTATGTTAATTGAAATTCAAAAATGAAATGTTGAAATTGGAGTAGATGTTGATTTTTTATGTTGAAATTTCTTTAGGTAATTTTTTTGAATTATTTTGGATGAATTTCAATTTTATGGTATTTATGGCTTAATTAAATAAAATAAATTATATATGATATTGTTTATATTTTGGCAAATGTTTTTGGGGCTTTTGTTGTAAGATGGATGTAGAGTGTTTGGATGATATTTCTTATTTTTTTATTTATTTGGGATGAATTTTAATTTTATGATAGGGCTTAATTTAATAAATTAAATTATATATGATATTGTTTATATTTTGGCAAAAGTTTTTGAGGGTTTTGTCGTACGATGGATGTTAATAACTTATATAATTTTTTAGTCGCCAGCTATGATTTGATGCATTTTGATGATATGTAATTATGTAATGGATTTAATTATAATGATTAATGTTGATTATTGAAGGAATATGGATATCCCATAGTATCGTTGTTGGATAAAGATTTTATCCCAACAGTAGGAATATTACAGCTGAGTTTTACACGGGTGTTGAGGAATTTATTCAATTTACTTTTGCAGTTAATGTCTATTTTGATGGAGGGAAGTTTAGATTCCTATATGCTAAATGTAAATGTTGAAAGTTTTAAATACCGGATGATGTAAGGGCGCATCTATATAAGAAACTTTTTATGGAGGATTACTATTATTGGGTGTATTATGAAGAAGTCCGGCCGCCGTTACCCACGTTAATTGAGGTCGTTGAGACCTGAAATTTTCAGTCATACAAGTATATGGTTATGGATATTGATAGGCCGTCTTTTGAAAGGGAGTATTATAGAGCAGAGAAGGCTCTTAATGAAAAGTCAACAAAATTTTATGATATGTTGAGCGCCACACAGTCTTAATTATGGGTTAGATATGAGACACACTTAGTATTTTCAACAATTGTTAGATTGTTGAGCGTTAAGTCAGACTTTACCATTACAGGGGCATGTATGCATGAACTTATCACATTGATATGTGAGATATTGCCAAGTGGTCATCGGATGCCTACAAATTTGTACCATACCAAAATATTGGTTTTTAAACTTAGTCATGGGTATAAGAAGATTAATAGTTGTCTACAATGGTGCTTGTTACATTATAGCGATGATGAAAATGTTAGGCAGTGTCGATTTTGTGATGCAGCATGGTTCAGAGAGTCTTAAGTTGGTAAAAGGAAGGTTAGGGATATTCCAAACAAACAGATATGGTATTTTCCCATCATTCCTAGACTGCAAAGATTTTTTGCATATAATGCATCTATGGGTGAAATGAGATGCCATCAGGAACATTCACGTGAGTCATGGGTGTTGTCGCATCCATCAGATGAACATATAGGTAAGCATTTTGACCAAATATACTTGGATTTCGCTTGTGATACCAGGCATATTAGGTTATGTTTATGTGCAAATGGTTTTAGCCCATTCCAAATGAACGTCAAGATATATTCTTCATGGCCTGTCATCATTACTCCTTACAATCTTTCACCTGAAATGTGTATGTGAAGGGAGTACATGTTCTTAACGGTAATTATTCTTGGTTCACGTCATCCAAAAAGTAAAATTGACATCTTCTTGCAGACTCTAATTGAGGATTTGCAACTGCTTTGGGAATAAGGAGTCTTACGTATGACATTTCATTGAAACAGAACTTCGTCATGTGGGCTGCTCTATTGTTGACCATCAATGACTTTCTAGCATATGGAATGTTATCTGGTTAGCAAAACTTTTGGTAACTTGGGTTGCCCAATTTGCATAGGCAGTTCTAAGTCATTTTATCTTAAGCATGTGCTAAAGATTTGTTATTTTGATTGCCATAGACAATTATTGCCTTTGGATAATCCCTTTCATCAAAATAAGAATAACTTTTTGAATAATAAAATCGAGAGGCATTCCACCCAGGCACTTTTTTGGATATGAACTCTATATACAAGTATAGAAATAAGCAAGAGTCACAGAAAGTAAGGGAGGATGGAGGTTTCTATTGGTTATGGTCTAACACAAAATTGGACTAAACGCATCATTTTTTGAGATTATCTTACTAGCCTACTTGATTAATCCCACACAACATAGATGTGATCCACACAGAGGTTAATGTGTTTGGGAATGTGTGGTGATGGACACTAAAGATAAAACCAAAGACAATATGAAAGCAATGATGGATATAGCTATGTATAGCAAGCGTCCAAGTTTAGAGTTGCAACATTTAGGCAACGGTAGATGTGCAAAACCAAAGGCACTTTACACATTAATTGTTGAGCAGAAGAAAACAATTTGTGAGTGGGTGCAGAGACTTAAGCTTCCTGATGGATATGCATCAAACTTAAGAAGATGTGTCGATATTAATTCTTAGACTTTAACCCACATGAAAAGTTACAACTGTCATGTGTTTATGGAGAAGCTCCTACTAATAGCCTTCAGTGGGTTGCCTTCTGCAATTTGGAATCCTTGTTCACTTTTACCCTTCCCTAGTAGTGTGTAGGAAGTGCGTGCTTTTCTTGGTCATGTAGGGTTTTATAGCTGGTTTATTAAAGACTTCTCCCGTATTGCATTACCCATATGCAAATTGTTACGAAAAGAAGTGACATTTCTATTTGATGATAAGTCCAAAACTGCTTTTGCCAAATTAAAGGAGAGTTTGATGTCAGCTTTCGTGATCCAACCACCAGATTGGAATCTACCATTTGAGATTATGTGTTATGCCAGTGACTATGCCATAGGAGTTAGGTTATGCCATAGGGTTAGGAGAGCACTTCACGCAATATATTATGCTTCCCGCACTATGAAAGACGCTCAACTGAAATATTCAACAACTAAGAAAGAACTCCTTGCAGTCATTTTTGCCTTAGAAAAATTTAGATCATATCTGTTAGGCACTAAAGTGACTATCTTTTCTGATTATGCAGCATTGCGGTATTTGCTAACCATGAAAGACACTAAGCCAAGATTAATTAGATGGGTGCTTCTCCTACAAGAATTTAACTTAGAAATCAAAGATAAGAAGAGGAGTGAAAACCTAGTAGTTGATCACCTAGTCCTGCTTGTGCAGGATAAAGAAGCAATACCATTGTAGGAACAATTTCCTGATGAATAACTACTTTCAGTAAGTATGGTAACTCCATGGTATGCTGATATAGGTAACTATCTTCCTACAGAAACAATACCACATGACTTAACCCATGTCTAAAGAAAGAAAGTAAAGAGTGATGCTCGACATTACATGTGGAATGATCCATATCTTTAGAAGCATTGCTTAGATCAAGCAGTACGAAAATGTGTTCTTGAATCTTAATTTCATTCCATATTGACTTTTTGGCACTCATATGCTTGTAGAGGACACTTTGGAGCTAGAAGGACTGCTCTAAAGGTGTTAAACTATGATTTTTATTGGCCCTCATTATTCAAGGACTCGTACAATTTCTGCAAGGCTTGTGATAAATACCAAAGGACAGGTAACATAGGGCCTAGAAATCAATTGCCCCAAAACTCCATTTTAATTGTGAAAATCTTTTATGAGTGGGGTATTGATTTCATGGGGCCTTTCCCTCATTCTTTTGCAAATCTATAAATAGTTATTGCAGTAGATTATGTTTCGAAGGCCCTGTTTGTATGGACTTATTTTGAGAATAAGTAACTTTTTTTCAAAAAATAAGTCATTATTAAAAAAAATGTCTGTTTGTTTTAGCTTTTTTTAAAAGGAGAAGTAAAAAATAAGGAGTTTTTCTCCTTGTGAAAGAAGTCAAAATTTATGGCTTCCTTTAAAAGGAGAAGTTGATAGATGAAAAAGAAGGTTATTTCATTTTTTGATTCAAAAATCCTTCTTAATTACTGTATCTAAACACAAAACAACTTTTACTTCTAAAAAAGACCTTCTTTCTAAAGAAAAAGCATAAAAGACATTATCTGATAAGTCCAAACAAACAGGCCCTAAAGCCACCAAAACTGATGATGCTAAAGCTATTGTGAATTTTGCCAAATTCCAAATTCTTGCTAGATTTAGTACCCCTAGAGCAATCATCAGTGATAAAGGAACTCATTTTTGTGATCGATCTGCCAAAGCTTTGCTAAGGAAGTACAACATCACCCATCGTATATTCACTCCGTATCACCCATAAAATAGTGAACAAGTGGAAGTATCTAGCTTAAAGATCAAGTCCATTCTTGAGAAGACTATCGACCCATTTAGGAAGGATTGGAGTTTAAGACTTGATGATGCTTTATGGGCATATAGAACTACTTTTTAAGACACCCATTAGTATGTCGCCCTATCGGCTAGTCTATAGTTAGCCATGTCATCTACCTATTAAATTAGAACATAAAACTTAGTGGGCGATCAAATAATTTAATATAGAGTTGGATGCAGCGAAAACTCATAAAAAGCTTCAATTGCAAGAATTAAAGGAGCTTAAAAGTAAATCCTATGAAAGTTCAAGAATTTACAAGGCAAAGACAAAGGCCTTTCATGTCCAAAACATTTCTAAAAAACATTTCAATGTGGGACAAAAAGTTCTTTTATATCATTCCTGCTTGAAATTGTTTCCTGGTAAGTTGAGATCTCGTTGGATGGGCTTTAATGTTTTTAACCATGGGGCAGTAGAGATTGAAAGCTCTAAGATTGGGAAAGTATTTAAAGTGAATGGGCATCGCTTAAAGCCCTATTATAAGAATTTCCTTATAGATGACATTGACACTTTACCCTTCTAAAAACTAGATTATGATGAAGAATGACTCTGTAGGTTTACGTCAGGCTGAAGACATTAAACCAAGCGCTCTCATGAGACAACTCGAAGGAAAGAAAACTCTTCAATCCAATCAGATGAGGTCTTTCTGACTCTCTTTCATTCTATGATGCTTATTGTTGTTTGCATTGTTATTCTTTTCTCCCATGCATGGTTATGATATCTGAGTTATTTAAACTTACATTGAAGATAATGTAAGAGCTAAGTGTAGGGGGAGAGGTTTAGGTTTTGTGGACTTGTATGCTCTTTGTTGGCTATTGACTTTGATAGTTACAATTTCATAGTGTTGAGAAATTTTGAAATCTCTTTTCAATTAATTCTTTGAGTACATTATGATTCATGAACATCTGATCAAACCTTTAGTGCACTTAAGCCTTATGCTTTGTAATGCTGGAAAAGCTATATGCATATGAGTAGAAAATTTTTACCTCAAGTTGTCAATGAAAAGAAAAACAAAAGAAAATAAAGGTAAGGCTATGCTTTAATGGTTTTATGAACTTAGTAACTGGGTGCTCACACTAAAAGTGGAGAGCATTCACGTCAAATGGCATTTAAACTATGTGTATGCAAAGCATGCTAGTGATTGTGGTTTACTGAGTAACTGGGGTTTTTGTACCAAAAATTATGAAATCCTTATGTCAAAAAGTGACCCACATCCTAGTACTAGCTACCAAAATGAAAAAGAACAAAAATAAAATAAGAGACTTGTTGTAATTGTTGGTTGTTTACATATGGAATTCTGGATTTGCAAAGTGTAGGGTGCTCACACACTCAGTTGATTAAATGATAAGTGAATGATAATTTATTCCTTGAAATCTTTGAAGAATTTTGAGAAGTTTCCTTGATTCTTTGATTATTCACTTTATGGATTTGGTGAAATACAAGTGTTAAGAGCTAGCAAGAGTGTATTGAGTCCCTTGTTGTTTAGTTGGTTATGTTTGTTGTTTTAGTTTACTTGAGGACAAGCAAATGTTAAGTGTAGGGGAATTTGATAAGTGCATATTTTGTTATGTTTTTATGATGAATTTCTTGCATTTAATTGCTTTGTTCCTGAGTTTCTTGTGTTCTTAGCTCTGTTTTATGTTTTGTAGGTGTTTTGAAGTGGAAATGCATTTATGAGAAGAAGTGAGTCAAGTTAGGCATACTTTGGAGCAATGTAGAAGCAAGTCCATATGAAGAAGAGCTTAAAATGCTAATTAGCGTCACAGCTCATGATGCTAAATTTTTTGGCACTGCAACACTAACTAGCCAGGGCCACGGCGTCCACATGTTGATTCTCACAATCTGAAGTTAGGGATGAGAGCTACAACACTCCGGAGACAAGGCCACAACTTCTGCATGCACTGATTCACTTAAAAACACATCTCCTACTTCATTTCTTAGATTCTAACCCTTGGAAACTTTGAGAGAAAGCTTAAAAGAGAGGAGGAGAGCAAGAGGAAGGCTGAAATGAGTGATTTGTAAGAGGATTCAACCATTTGGAAGTCTTCAGAGAGTTTCCTCTTCACATTTTCTTCATTCTTCTTGTATTTTCTATACTTTACATGGACTGTATTGTTGTATTGAGTAATTTTTGATGTTAAAAGGCTAAACCCCTTTTGTTGAGGGTAAACTCAATGCCTTGGACATGATTTTGCGATTAAACTCATTGATAATGTTATTAAACTTCTCTTGAATGGCTGTTTATGTTCTTCTACTTCATTTGTTCATGATTGTTGCTTGGTTTTATTTGGGTGGGCAACTAAATGAACTAGGTAATCATCTAATGCTAGGATAAATGATTGAGTACGTAATAGTTTGATTCTCTTATTCACAAGTAGCAATTTATAGTGATTAAGGATGCCCAAATCCTTAAGAACTATGATATAGAGCATAACATAGGTTAAATGGTCTAAGCATTTGATATTGTTACCTAGATTAACATATCTTTCTTATCTTAAGGCTTTCATTGGATTAAATGTAGGAAGCATTTTCTAGGTTGTTTATTGGATAAGGAGTAAGTAGGGAGCGTTCTTCTATTTACCAAATAACTGAGGAAAGATTGAGATAGTAAAGCTTGTTGTTATCTATGGTTTGTAATCAGGATAGAGAGTTGAAAACATTCTCATATTTATAATCATAATGATTAACTGTCTATGAACATTTTTCAATGTCCAACGGAGAAGAGTGAATCCTTAACCATATTCCTTACCTTATTATAATTTTCTTGTTGTTTGTTGTGTTATTTAATCTTATTGCTTTTACTTACTTTCATCTGTATTTCTAAGTGCCTTTCTTCTTACAAAAACCCCCCATTTACACTTCAAACATCGATTTATTAATTTATTTAGTGATTAATCAACTAAACCTAATCCTTTGTGGGAAAATGACCATTACTCATAAAAACTAAAAATACTTGCTACTGTATTGCAAGGAGATTTATATTAGTGGTGTTTTCCATTGGAAAGTAATCAAATTGAGGCTTCGTTTATGAGGTTGGAAGTTCTATTCAGGAACACACTAGGTGACAACCTTAGTGTTGTTTGATTTATTTTTATCTGTTTTATTTATTTCATTTGATATTTTTAAATTTGGTTGAGGACTCTTACGGTTAGGCTTCTTGCTTTTCCTTTTTCCACTCCCTTGAATTTGTACTCTTACATTTTTTTTTTTTGAATTTTATCTTTAAGCATAGTTTACACTATTTATGGTTAATCATGAGAGAAACCCCATAGAAAGCCCCCTAAGAACTATAGCTTTGGGGCTGAACATTTCAAGTAGCTTCCTATTTTGTTATTATTTCTTTGGCTTGAACTTTTGTTATTTGTTGCTTCTGTACCGTTGTTTATATTTTCTTTATTTCTATTTATTTGTTTAGGGATTTTCTTTTTCGTGTTTCTATTTTTTATTTTGTTTTCTTCATTGTTTTATTTATTCATTTATTTCTATTGTCTTGAAATTTGTGGTAAATGGATGATAAGTTATGCCTCGATCCATTTCTTTTGAATGTTTGTTTTCGAATATCATGTTTTATTACTTTGTATATATTCTTTATTTAAAATAAATAAATAGAAAAAGGAAAATCATTTTTATTTAGTGTTTTGAATATTTGGTTCATATTATTTTGTATATATTCTTTTTAAAAAGAATCTTATTTCACTTTATTCAATTATTTTATTATGTTTTGTTCCTCCAGAATAGGTGATTAATAAAATAATATAGACAAACTTTAGGGCAATGCACACTAAATAGGGTAATCGTCTTGTGGGACGGATGTTTTGGAGTTCAAATACCTTCCCCATATTTATTTGGACCCCTGAACCTAATTCACACTAATTTTGGTGGAACAGATGTTTAGGGGTTCCGAACACCTTCCCCACACTAAGGGCCTGTTCGAATGTTCTTTAAGAAGAATGATTTTTATGGAATAAGAAGTTGATTTTGAAAAAAAAATATTTTAGTAAAATGAGTTGTTTTGCGTTTGGATGCAGTAAATAAGAATAACTTTTGAGGCAGAAAAGGTGTTCAACTGCAAAACTGTAAAAGGACTTTTGGTTGATAAAATTACTGAAAATAGCATGTACAAGGAATTTAAAATTAATAATTTTTAATGGATCAAAATTATATATTTACTTTGAAAATAATAAAATGAATATATACATGACTAAAAATAATAATTTTTAAAATAATATAATAATTATGTAAAAATAATCATAATAAAAAACAACCTAATGAAAGAAATAATATAAATATATTAAAAAATATATTTGATTAAATTAATTTTATAACTATGATAAAATTTGACTATGATATTATAATAAAAAAAATATAACTATGATGAGTAGATGGGCAAAATTGTTAAAAAAAATGAATCTACTTATTCTAGAAGGAGAAGTTACAAAATAGGGATTCTACTTTAATCATAAATTTCTCATTTTCCTTCTCATTCTTTTTCCAGAAAAATGATATACGAACAGTTTAAAAAATTACAGAAGGGATTCTTTTCAAAAAAGAATCACTTCTCTTCCTACAAAAGGAGACCCAAACACCCTCTAACTAGGGAAATTGTCTTGTGGGATGGATGTTTAAGGCAATGCACAGTAATTATGGTTTTCTAAAAAGTAAAAAGGTTATTCCTAGAACTTTCCATTTTTTTAAAAAAATAAAAGTTTTAAGTGGCAACTCCCAATAGACCTTTATTTGTTTTTCTAAATGGCATCCTGAATTTTCAAAAATTGTTTTTTTTCTTAAAATTTATATTTTTTGAAGGAAAAGTTTGGGTTGTCATAGTGGTGACTCCACTAGGGATTTTTTTTTTTTGAAGAGGATCAAGCTTAGTTAGTTAGTTGTGCAGTTAACTTGTTTGTCTATGTTGTCTTATTTTTTGTGTTTTGATGTAAGATAGGGTAGAAGACATTTTCTTTTAATAATTCTTCACGTACCCTACGGTAGATGACAATATTTGTAAAATTGTAATTTGTTACTTTTTGTTTAATCCATTCAGTGAATGAGGGAAATGGTAGTGTGTGGGATACCCAATGAAACACACAACACATGTCCATTATGAGATTGGGCCCTAAACCCAGGTCTATGCGTGCCTTAGGGATAAAAGAGACTTATAGGGATGGCCTTGAGTGGCCATAAGGATTCTTGAGGTGTTCCTTATGATTTCACTCAAGCTATTAACCCTTGTGATGGGTTAGGCTCATAAGAAGCTTTTAAGCCTCCTTGAGTTAAATTTGTCATGTGGGATCCCTTTAAGGGATGGATTGGGGACCATAGATCCTTAGGGACGTAGAACTATCTGAAAAACCTATGCACTTAAATATACCTTAGAAGCTAACCTCTCATTTAGAACTAGGCCTTCTTGTACATTAAAACCTTAACTCTATGATTCTCCACAAATTAGGATAATGTGTTAGATCTAATTTTTAAGCCTGTGTCATATCGATACAAGGCATGGATTTAAAAAAAAAATTAAATCATACCATGCAAAACAACACAGCAGATTGATAACATAAAAACATACACGACTTGCATGAAATCATATGGACAAAACAAATACCTTTGTAGCCAAATAAATTGTGGCAAGTTTCTCTACCAAACATATTTACCACTTGTTATTTGTAAATTTTTTCAATTTAAAGAACCTGCGGTGAAAACAAGTGAGAAGAACAAAATAATAAGATTGAATGATGGCTTTCTCATTTTTTCGAATAGAAAGCTCTCTCTTGTTCTTATAGATGGTGGCACAACTCTCAAAGTTTTCCTCTCAAAGCCTCATGCTTCTCTCGTGTTTTTCACTCTTTGTCTCATGCCTCTAAGGATGAATAATTGTTATGTGGACGGCTAGGGGTTAGGTTAAATTTATGTTAACCTAGCTCCTTGTCTTTTAGTTGTAATCAAAGCTAACAACCTTAGAGAGCTTTTCAAAGTTGAAGGCACCTATAGGTTTTATTAGATAATATTTTATCTAATGTTATATCAAATAATAATTTCCATTATTTATTTGGTAATTTATTATTTTATTTAACAATTAAATAAAATAATTTAGAGCTTTTCCATTAGGCAATAAATATTGTGCTTGGATTTAAATTCTAACAATAGAAATTTAAAAATTATCAATCTCCTCATCCACTTAGTCTTTTAGTGTATGTAGGACACTTTAAGAAGGATGACTTTTTAAAATTTTAATCCTTCTACACTTTGACTTTTTCTTAGAATAATTCCAAGCAAATCACATTTGAATTCTAAGATGATTTGGACATTAACCATATAGTCTTCTAGGAGTTTGACTTATCTCAAAATTTTGACTAGAACAATGGTTGTCTTAATTAGACAACATTTGTCTTAATTAAGATATCCCTTGTCTTAAAATTTCCTTGTCTAATTAAGACATCTCTTGTCTTAATCAAGACAAGTAATGTAAGACTTCTTTTTCTCTCTTTAAGACAACCTTTGTCTTAATTAAGACAAGTAGTTTTTACATCATTAAGCACATTTAGGATGACTTTGGTCCTAAGGAAATGTTTGTCCAAAAATAAGACATACAAAAAATAAGTCCAAAAATGATGTGATAACTCTTATCTCTTTTAAGACACATTTTTATCACTTAAGACAACTTTTATCTTAATTAAGACAAACCATAAAATACTAAAAGCCATCATATAAACCTTATCAAAAACATTATTCTAACTTAAATGGATTGAATTCTACCAAGCTAGATGGGCAATCCGTTTGGACATAAGAATTTCAAGCTCTAATGAACTTAGGATTATCTTAATCTCATTAAGACAATCCTAGTTCATTTACATGAAATCATTCCATTATAGACTCATGGTCATTCTTAAAAAATCAAAAATTATGAGAAGCCAATATCTAGTATTGGTTGTCCAATTGTAAACTGTTTGTTTATGAACTCTCATAGCCACCAATTGACACAAGATAAAATTATAGTTTTATCCCTCATGTAAATTTTGTTTTCTAATCTTAGATTTCATTTGATAAGTGACTAGATACTTTTCGAACATATCTAAAAGATATTAGGAAATGATGAATAGCTAATTTATCATTTATTGGGCTCAGATTTGTCACATATCTTTCTAAAATCACTAGAAGTGATGTTTGTATTATGAACTCAATTTCTTGGATATATGTTCCCTTATGTTCACTCCAACTATGATTCTAATATACAAAGTCTTGACCAACGTGATATGATAGTCTTGGCTTTAGTATATCAAAGACCATACTGGATATGAACACAAGTCCACATTCCATTAGGATTTCAGTTCTGCCACAAGAGAGTGCACACATGTAAGTTCAAGTTCGAAGTAACAATATTTAACTTAAGCTTGATGTCTCAATCGATTCTTATTCATATATCAATGTCAATACCTGAAGTCAATCACTTCAATGGTTTGAGATTCATCATCCCCTTAGAGGAGAATCCTGCTCTTTCAATGGAGGCAATCTAGACACTACAGTCTTTATTGAATAGAGTGACCATCTCTATTCAGTGACTGTAAATATTATTTTTGATTCATTAAAAGATATATATCTTCCTTGCATAACCATTATGCAAATGTATCTTGGTTCATTTAGAATCTTAGTACCTTAATAGTTAAAATACAAAGATTACATAAATAAACTATTTATTTAGTTATTAAAATGTATAAGTCATTACATGATTTGAGAATAAACTTACTTTTCAGGGCATCATATTTCCAACATAATGGAGGGTGTAGGGTACCCTTGCATTCCATCTCATACATAAGAACCTATAGAGAAGTGATCCCAAATCACTTCACACTTGAGGATGTGTCCTAAAGCATGCCTAATGAGAGTGTTACCTTAGGAGACCTACCCTGCCTAGTGGGTCCATGACCCTAAAGGACCATGACATAGGATAAAGTATCATATGGCATTCTTCATCATGACTTAGAGAGCCATACAAGAGCAACCCCATTTTGGAGCATGTTTAGTTTTAAAGTATGAGTGCATTCCGTAATTTTTAGTTAGGGATTATTAGGGACATCACTTAGTAGTTTTCAAACTCTAAGTTTCTCCCTAGTCATTGGGGGAGAGAATCCTATTTCTCTCTTTGAGGAGCTAATGTTCTTTGAGGAAGGGATGTCGACATCTTTAAAGAAATGAGAACCAAGTGGATAAATGCTCTACGAGAGGATCCTATTCTATAAATTATTTTCCATGGACTATATAGGGTGTCTCTAAGAATGTCACTTAGGATTTTCAAAAATTATAGTGAAATGGCATATGTCTTTCCCAATTCCTTAGGACACCATCCTCTCCTTCAGTGCCTATTTTTCAATTTTTTTATTTAGTAACATCTTTAATCATCTCCTAACTACCATAGGGGACTTACTTAGTTTTGAATTAAAACATTTTTTATGCCTATAGGAAGGGTTAGGAGCTTATTAGGAGTATCATTCGAAAATTTCTAAGCTCTACCGTGAAGAGACTTAATCTTTTCCCAGGCCTTTAGGGCACTACTCCCTCCCTAAGATTCTTATGCATCGTAAGGACAAGATAGTGACATTTTCAAATCAACTGCCAAGTGAGTCTCTCGATAACATCCTGACCAATTTCAGTGAGTACATTATTGGGCCCATATTTCATAGTGTATCGATTGTCCCATGAAGAACATGATTTAGTTAGTGAATCATTTGAACTTGACTATGGAAAGTTAAATGGTTCACCAACTAAAATTGCCTTCTTATTTTTGTCTCTTAGTAACTCTTTTTTTTTTTCTTTTTTTTTTCTAGTGTTGTTTTCTAAGTTAGTGATCTATTAAGCACACATATGTTTCGCATAAGGCAATGGCACAATTTAAAGCTAGCAGTGTCCATCCAGAGGTCATCGGCATTGTCGTCACTAGCAAGAGAACCAAGATTAGAATGAGTATGGAACCCATGGGCTTAAGCTAATACTATATTATTTTCTTTCCCTTTTGAACATTAATAAATTTCTTGTTTTCTTGGTGATATTGTGCACTTTTGATTTCATGTGAGCTTTTTCAATGGAGACTTGAGACATCTTTCTTTATGCCAACAATTTTGGGTTTTTATTATTGGGGGTTGTTATGCACCATACTTTTTGATAATTAAATTTTATATATATTTTTTAATTTTTTATCTTAATTTTTAATTTTTTTAATATTAATTAATTATTGTTTGTCATATAATTTTTTGAGAATTTTTTAAAATATTTTAAAATATTTTAAAAAATTTTTTATATTTTTTTATATTATTCATTCATAAATTTCTTGATACTTTCACTCATAAGTATAAAAATTTTAAAATATTTTAAAATATTCATTAAAAAATATATAACATAAATAATAATTTATTAATATTAAAAAATATAAAATATTAAAAATATTAAAAAATATATAAAAATTAAGCTAACGCCACAAACTATGACCGTACAAGAGAGTAGAGGAGGACACGCAGTTGCTAAGTATTGTATACTTTATAGTAGGATTTTTATTTTTAAAAATTTATCTTTTAATTATTAAATTATTTTTTATTTTTTATTTAAAAAATTTAAAAATATATAAAAAATAGAAGATCAAATGATTTTTGTGTGTGTTTTTTTACTTTATTTTTTAAATTATTTTTTAATAGTTGTGTTAAGAAACTATTTTTAATTTTTTTTAAAATTTTTTAAACTTATTTTTTAAAATAAAAAATATAACAAAAATTAAATAATTAAAAATAAAATTTTAAAAATAAAAACCTTATATGAAGTAGACATTCAATAAAAAAAATACTCAATAATTAAGCTAGTATTTTATTTAAAATAAGGATTTGATCATATTAAAATAAATCTGATTAATTATTTTTTAATTTTAATTATTGATTTATTTTAGATAATTAAAATATTTTTATTTTTATTATTTTAAAATATTATTTTAATAATTTAAAATAAATAAATAAATAAAATAATATTAAAAAACAAAAACATAATCTAATCAGGATCTGTATTCAAGTACCTCCTTTCATGACCAGTCTTTTTCATGACGTCATTGATGTGTCCTTCCTTTCATGACGTCGCGTCAGCATTTTATATTTTGAAACCAATTCTCACCATTCAATTTTACTCCAGCAATCTCAGTTTTCCTTGTTGCTGCGCGTCGGGCGCAAAGCGTTGGGACAGCCCCTCCCTTTTTTCTTTTTATTTTTTATGTTTTCTTGAAATTTTTTTTATTTTTTAAAATTAATTAATTTTTTTTATTTTATATATATTTTTTAAGATATTTTTAAATTTGTACTTATTTTTTTTATATTTTTTTATTATTTATTTATAACTTAAAAAAATTTAAAAAAATAAAAAAATTTTAAAAAATTTTAATAAAAATATATCATATAAATATATAATTAATTAATTTTATAAAATAAAAAATATTAAAAAAATTTTTAAAATAAATTTTTAAAAAAATTTTAAAACTCCTTATGACCACAAAATTGTAACTTCTCTTATTATTTTGTATTTAACTGTAAAAATATAAGGTCTCAATAAAAATTTACAAAATTAAAATTGATGAAAGAGTAAAATTTCTCACAATAAGATGCAGCATCTAACCAAAAGCAAAAGAGGGAAAGAGCTGGAAATGGAATGGAGAAATAAAAGAAATTTGGAGATTGTGATTAGGGATGTAGGGTTTTAATAGTGAGAAATTCTAATCTTCGACAAATTTTTTTATTTTTTTATACCTTTTTACTAATTTTAAAATTTTTCATCAGATTTGTTATGAATAAGAAAAGAGGCAAGAGTGAATCACGAAGGGGGGGGAGGGAGGGAGAGAGAGAGAGTATTGGTTTTTTTTAACTCTGCAAGTTTTTAACTTCAAATCCTTCTAAAATGTAAGTATTTAAGATGTCTTGTAATTTTTTTTTTTTAACTTTGACTATCGTAAATTAAAAAATAATATGAATAAAGTTATCTTGCATTTTATCTTAATAAACATGAACACATAGATCTTACGTGCATAAAATACGTGAAAATTATATAGATAGAAATATAATAATTTGAAATTCGCTAAAAGTTTATAAGAGTGACTTGTAAGGTTTTAAAATTCATGTATTAAAGTTATAATTAAACTATAATTTAGGAAGATTATGTATAAGTGTTTTTTAATTTTTAATAAAAAATACATTAAAAAATAAACTAAAATTTTAAATAAATTTAAGAGAATAAGAGAAACATTTAACAAAAAATTAGTATTAAAAACTTTACCTAAAATCCCTCTTAGTTAAAGCATAATTGAAAAGTGAGTTGGTGTTAGAAAAGAAGAATTATTGGTTAGAATGATATGAGATATTAAATTTTTATAAGAAATTCTATGGACATTATATTTTTATATAGTGTTAAAAAATAGTATTTTTATTTTTTTAACTTATAAAAATATTTTTTATTGACATTAAAATAATTATTTATTTAACAAATAATTAATTAACTATTAAATAATTATTTATTATAAAATCAAAATTTAAAAGTACATTATTCATAATATTACATAAGAATATATTTTTACAAAATAAAAAATTTAATGTAGACAACAATGGCCTGGGAAATAATTGATGTGGAGTGATGCGTTGGTGGGAGAACAAGACTTTTTAGCGTGAGGATGTGATCATGTTGACAAAAATGATATGATTTTCTCATCCTGATCCTTTGTTATTTAAAGGATAATTATAATTAAAGAGAAAAAATATATTATAAAAATAGAAATACTTAAAAAAATTATAATTATTTATGAAAAAATAAACGATGCAAATTCGTAACGGAATTCAAATTTGACATTGTAATATTCACAAAATTATTATTTATTATGATGTGTACGCAAATTGGAGATAGAACATACACTATGTAGCTCCCAACGCTCCACGTCTTGTCATTTCTTCCGTACATTCAGTTGTGGGCCTTTACTTTTATGATGCTTTTGCTGTTCTTGTCGGACAACTCATAATTTTGATAAGCCACAACCTCACTTATCGTCCTTCATAAGGTACGTAGATCTTGGCAGATTTCTTTTTGTCGGAAATAATAAATGTGCACTAGAACTGCGTGCGGTGAGTCAGAATGAGAGAGAAACATCCCAAGCCCAAACAAAAATCAGATTCTCAAATCTTATGCTGCGGTTCCCGTAAAATCTGAAGCTGAATTGTCAAGGAAACAAAGCATAAGGGCATCACTGTGCTACCTGCCGATAATATTACCGTCCTTTCTAATTTTTTTATAATTTTTATTTATAGTATTTTTATAATTTTTTTAAAATGTTTTTATGTTTTAAATTTTTTTAAATATATGATTCTTGTTTAATTTTTTTAATTATTTTTAAATTTATAATTAATTTATTATTATTAAAAAATAAAAATAAAAAAAATATTTTTTTAAAAATTTTTAATTTTCCTACTATCTCATTTTAAAATAGGATAATACGGAGACTAATGTTCAAAATATTATTAATTTTCTTTTTTTTTTCTTATTTATTTAATTTTAATTTTTGATATTAATTAAATATTTTTTTGTTATATATTTCTTATGAAAAAATAAATATTAAATAAATAGTATAAGAAGTTTTAAAAATTTAAAAAAAATTTTAAAAATTTCTCAAATAAATACATTACATATAAAATAATTAATTAATAAAAAAAAGATAAATTAATAATGTGACCGTCCCCATTACCGTCCCACAATGAGGACGGTAATATAGTTATTTTCCAAAGCATAAATAACATAAATGAGAGGAAATTAATGTTGTGATTGATATAATTTTTTAAAAATT
This sequence comes from Ceratonia siliqua, assembly GCA_034509205.1. Classification (NCBI taxonomy): domain Eukaryota; kingdom Viridiplantae; phylum Streptophyta; class Magnoliopsida; order Fabales; family Fabaceae; genus Ceratonia; species Ceratonia siliqua. The sequence goes on from JASKGM010042605.1 coordinate 20,482, forward strand.
AAAAAATTTAAACTTAGTTATTAAATTTTTATTTTAACTTTATCTTTTTATTAACTTAACTAGTAAGGAATTAAGAAAATTATTAACATAGGCTAATAAGAGATGAAAACTTCTTGTACTTATTTTTACATAATTATAATTTTGATGATTTTTAATTATTTAAGTTAACAGAAGAACAAAACTAAAATGTTAATTGATTTTTGAAAAATTAAATTAAAATAATTTAACTTTAGAAGATTCAATTGAAAAAATTAATATTTTAAAAGATTAAAACATTAATTTACTCCACAAATTAACAAATTTAAAGAAGGGATAAAATTTATAGTGAAGAACAAGGAGAGGCTCAAGGATATTATGAAGAAGTGAATATGTATTTATTCATCAACAATGGATCAGTCTTTACATACTTATAGACATCACATACTCTATCACGCCTCATTTTAAGACACATGACCGACGTAAGAAATCACCTTTCAGGTAATTACCCACCAGCCTAAAATACTCGTGCAATAAATATCAATTACGCTCATATTTAAATAAATAATAAAAATTCAATATATACTCTCATAATAATTTCTAAGTCATTACTTTAATAAAAATTTTGGCAGAGTTTCTCCTGAAATATAGACTATCCCAGGATACAATATGTGAAAAAAAAAAGGTGGACATGCCCACAATCAATTAGAAGCCTCAGTGGCTCAAACAGAAAACAATAAATGGTCCAACATGGACTGTATCTTCTAACTACATATAAACTATGCAATTATCATTTACAGACCAAGAACCTTATTCAGAAAATATAAAAAGAATGCAGCCTATCCAACAACATCCACTATCCACTAAAATATTTCACTTTTACTCAGATGGGTGCCTATCAATTCAATTAGCGTGTTCAAAGGGAGCAGACGGAGCTGAAGGGAGTTCACCAGTGACCTGATTCGGAAATATTAAAATTTGAGGGGTGAGTCAATCGACTCAGTGAATGAAAATCAGACTTACCAATTGATACATAAACCCCTACATGTAAAGTGCATTACTGCTAAAATAATATGAAATCTCATTTTAGTACTTTTTAAACATAATGAGCACCTAATGCACCTTACATTCAGGAAAGAAAATAACTGTTTCTTCGTAGTTATATTTCAATAATTTTAAATTATATGAGATTTAAAGAGACATTATGTCCAGTAATACTTCAGTCAAAATATAAATTTCTTACTATCCATAACAATATAAGCGGAGAACCTAAACTGAGAAAACAGTATTCCCACTCTAGAAAATAAATCTCAACTAGAGGGTAACCTGATTCTCACCTTCGGGAATTGCACTCGTCGAAGGGAAATACTAACTATCCTATTCTCTTCCGAAGCATTCTCATCTGGAGGAACCATTCATAATAAAACTCAATCTTCTGTCAGGAACTGTACTCATTGACAGAAGTATCCTTTATCAGGAACTGCCCTTAACTGATAAAGGTTGCGACCTAGGTGCACCTAGTAGTTCCACCACCGCTCTACTACGGATCCCAGAATACAGTTCTAAATTACTTTCATAATTCTCATACCATTCATACTTTCACAA
>JASKGM010042616.1:5662-22062 GCA_034509205.1 Ceratonia siliqua
TTTTCACTAGCAAGGTTTAATTTTGATACTCCTTTGGGAGCACATCAATCCGCATAGTTAACTACTTGAAGAAAGCCCCAAGGAGAGGAATATCGTATAGAAATCATGGCCATAACAGAGTTGAAGCCTTTACTGATGCTGATTGGGCTAGATCCTCAGATGATAGAAAGTCAACAACGTACTTCTATATGTTTGTTGGTGGGAATCTTGTATCTTGGAAGATCAAGAAGTAAACTATAGTTGCTCAGTCTAGTGCAAAAGCTGAATATCGGGCTATAGCCCAAACAACATGTGAGCTTATGTGGGTCCAACAACTTTTGAATGAGCTTGGAGTTGAGGTAGTGCTCCCAATGAAATTATGGTGTGATAATCAAACAGCAATGCATATATCGTCCAATCCAGTGCTTTATGAGAGGACGACACATCTTGAAGTAGATTGTCATTTTGTGAAGGAGAAAGAACAACAGAAGTAGATTCACACCTCCTATGTTCGTACAAGAGATCAACTAGCAGATTAATATCTATGCACCACCTTAAGAGGGAGTGTTAGAAGTAATATGATGGCTAGGGTGAATATTGTGTGTCAATAACTAGTGGGTTGGGTTTGTACTAGTTACTGTCATTGACCTAATTTTTAATAATAAATAGATACACAAGGGAACCTGACAGTCTAAGTCGGTAATCCCGTTCACCCTTCTACTCTCTCTTTTTCCTCTGATTGAGAGGATAAAATGAATTCCAATTCAGCTTTATTTAAAATGTGGATGTAAAGGTTTCCTTGAAAAGGAATACATAATTGAGGATGGTAAGTGAGTTTTGGAGTTGTAAGACTCCAATAAGACAACACAATAAGTGGGACTTCAGAGTATTATGAGAATCCTAGGGATACTTATTGTCAATTTATCTCCTCTTCATGCAGACAGAAGCAAGAGACTAGAGAATTAACACATGTTAATTGCCCCAAAACTGGACTAAACCAGCAAACAGAGAAGAAAACCTCTCTAACGTAAAATTGCAGCTTTATTAAATGTCAAAAAATTGTGTCTAACGGCACAACCAGCAGCCATATAAGTCTGAATAACCTAAACTAAAATAGGAAAATACCATAAAGCCCTTAAACACTAACAGAAAACTAAAACATAAAAGGACAAATAAGTCAAACAGAAAAGAAATTAGAAAAAACTGAAACTGGAACACAGAGTGCTGTGGGACGCCTTGGCACCGAGGTGCCAAGCCCCTAGAGTCCAACTTGGGCGCCGCAGCACCAGGCCCCCCAGATGCTGGACTGCTGCAAGCTCTTCTCTTGGCCTTCCTCTTGTCTAAATACTCTAGGTAATTGAGGGCTAGCTCAAGGGCAGATGGCAGTATTTGGTCCTGGGGGCTGAAGCCTCCCCAAAAGTTTTGAAATTTTTTTTAGTATAAGGTAGTATTTATTATTTAAATATATAAATATTATAATTTAGTCTCCCCAAATCAAAAAAAATATATTATTTTTAAAGAGGACTATAAGTCTTTAACTAAAATATTTTAGTCTCTTTCGTAACAAAAAAGAAATTGTGGTCTAATGGATGTCAAATTAGAGTAGATTTAATGTTGTTCTTATGTTAAAATAAAGAATGGTTCTTTATACCTTTTTTTTCTTTTTAATTGTCTATTCTTTTATTTTTTTATATTTAAGGTTTCATTTTTTTTCCTCTATAACTCTTACAGTTGAGAAAAACAAAATTTTTAACCTCTCCAACAAAAACTACCTAGCTCCGCCACTGGGCTATCTGTTCTACATCCCCTCTAAACTTGTGAACGAAGTGAATGTTAGATGTTGGCATTACAGATGGTATTAATCTTTTGAAAGAAATGTTGCTCTTAATGAAAATATAAGCTATAGAAAGCAGGAATGTACTTAAGAAAAGCTGAACCAAAGCAGTTTCCAGCTCTACCTTTGCTTGATTATAAAACAAGCTGAAACCTGAGTACTTGTTTGGCTTCAAAAGTTTTTCCAAGTGAAATCCAGCCTGAATGATTCTCTTTTGCATGCCTTCATAATATTTTTGTTAAGTATTTACAAAACTATACTTCATTTGTAGATATTGACAAACCACCTTAGATAAAACTCACCCCCAAAAGCTAGTTCATTGGTGGGAGGGTGCCCAAGGATTATATACTCTCACTTAACCAATCTACCCAGACAACGTGAGACTTCTAACACTCCCCCTCACGACGGAGGAGTGCACCCACGATAGAGAACGTCTCCGATGCCTGGCGTAGACCACCAAGTCTCGGCTCTGATACCATGTTGACAAACTACCTTGGGTAGAACTCACCCCCAAAAGCTAGCTCATTGGTGAGAGGGTGTCCAAGAGATTATATACCTCACTTAAACAATCTACGCAGGCAATGTGGGACTTCTAACAGTAGAAAAATTAGAAATTTATCAGAGTACACTTTGGCCGCTAAATGGCTATGGCTGAGATGTCAACACAATGTGGTTTAGGAGTAATTATAATTTAGATCAAAATAGGGTTTAGGCTAAAGAAAAGATTTGCCAGAAACTAAAAAAGAATTGCTGTTTGAATGTGCAGAGTTTTATTCAAAAGCTAACAATCCAAAAGCAGAGTTTTCATCCTGGAATGTGGGCTCAGCAACAAGAGTATCTTCCTTTTGTATGACCACCAGCTCTAAATAGAATTGTGAAAGCTAAGGAACTCAAAGCCAGGAGTGTTGTTACTGTACACCCATGTTGCTAGTGGAGAAATGAGGATCTGACCACTGACCATTTTTCCAATTTCTTGAACCTATTGCTGACACACTATGGTACTCAGTTCTTAAGTTTTGGCATACAACAAATAATTCCAAACAGTCCTAAGAAATACCAAACTCACCTCATCAACCATATCAGTAACAGCATCCTTTAAAGAGTCTTCCTCCACACCCTTTAATATGGCAAATATTTCTAGATGCTCTCTCACCTACATAAAATTAATCAAGTCAATGAAAGAAATCAGCTCAATGCACAATATAAATTGTAGAGATAAAAAAAACAAAAAAATTCCTCAAGAAGCCATTAGTTGATTCCTACAAGGAAGCAAAAAATCAGCTGTCCCATAAGGGTAAGACTCTCTAGCCAAAAATTTAGCAATTCCACTCTTTCCATATAAACCAGATCAAAGCAAACAAAGCTCACTTCCACAATGGCTTATTCTCGGCAGTCCAAACAAAGAAATAGTTCGAATGCTTAAGGGCAAACCCTTTGCTCATCAAAAGAGCAAACTAATTGATAGTACTGCAATGGCATCTTATTTCAGATGGTTATCAGTCTCGCATATTACTTTGTGGCATCCTGCATTTCATTTTACCCCTACCCCCTCTTCCAAGGGGAAATTGAGACTTTTTCTTTCTACCACAAAAGTAATTTGAAAATAAGTGGAAAGAAGTGCAAAGGTAGATGATAAGACATCCTATTAATATAGATAGCAAAGTTTACATTAAAAACCAGTAACAGCATAAAACAATATCTAAAATATTACTAGTTGAAGGTCACACCTCTATCAGTAACAAAGTTTACATTAAAAACCAGTAAAAAAGTTTACATTAAAATCAACCAAAGCATTCTATAATCATGAAGGTCACACCTCTATCAGAATATCTTGAATACGTGGTCCTGATGACAGTTACTGACATAGAGGGAATCAAATGTCAAAGACTTGAGTGGATGTATTAGACACATGATAGGGTATCCTCTTAATATAAAGAACCTCAACATCACATTGAACAGAAAGAGAGAAAAGAAAGAAATTTAAGAATGCAATTTAAGAATGCAGCAAAGCTCCCCAATCCCTTTGCGTATCTTGCAGAGTCAATCCCCTAATAACCCATTATCCATGCACCAAAGAGATGCAAAGAAAGTAATTCTATCCCATAAAACATCTACAGACAAAGAGATGCCCCTAAATATATGAGCATTCCGTTCCGACCAAATATTCCAAATCACAGCAAAGATCACACATTGCCACAAAATTTTACCATCCCTTTTCAGTCCAAAACCTTTGAACCTTACAAGGAGAAACTTCTCTAAATCCTGCGGCCACACCCAATTCTCACCATAAAATCCAAACAACTTATCCCACAAAAGGCTGCCACTTTGCAATGTAAAAATAAATGAGCACCATTTTCAGTAGTAATCATGCACATAATACAAATATCAGGGGACAAAACTGTATTAGGTCTATGAATCTGCAACATGTCATTTGTGTTCATTCTACCGAGTAATACTGTCAAAATAAAAGATTTAACCTTTGAAGGAGCTTTAGACTTCCAAATGGGTTTTTCAAGATGGAAATTTTGACTACAAGCAGTGTGAGTAAGGAAATGAAAGTAGGAGTTAAGGGTATACATACCTGAAGCATCTAGAGTCCACACTCTCTATACTTACTTGTGGATAAGCTAACAGATTCAAGAATAAGCAAGAGGGAATCAATTTCAATCAACTCTCTATTAGTAAGATTTCTTAGAAAGTGAAAATTCCAAGATACCTCTGAATTGGGGCATCATGTAGTGAAGAGAGCTGATAAAGATTTGGAAAGAAATACAAGCTCTAAAAGAATAAAAACCATCACCACCCATGTGTCCTCCCAAAATTTAGTACAACAACCATCATCAATCCTCAAAGAAATACAAGATCTAAAAGAATAAAAACCCTGAGATATAAATTTCCAAGGGCTTATATGAGTACCAAAAATTGCCAGGTTAGCATCCCACCAATTCATATCCAAACCATACTTGCTCCTAATTACCTCAGGCCATAAAGTAGATTTTAGAGGAAAACACCAAAACCATTTACTAGCCAATACAATGTTTTTGGACACAAAATTACCCAAGCCAAGTCCACCTTCACTCTTTGGTTTACAACTCCCATCTTACAAAATGATCCCTTCTTATCTCTCCCACACTAGACCAAATAAAATCCCGCATTATCTTTTCTAGCCTCCATACCATGGGATACTACATAAACAGGATTGAATAAGTTTAAAACGACCTCCCAAAGGAAAAGATAATCCTTTCCAATTATTGAAACACTTGGACACCTTTAGAACCACGAGGTCTCAATATGATGCAGCTCTTGGGTTCCCTCCAAGAGGAACACCCAAATAAACAAGAGGTCATTGAAGGATCTGGCACCCCGATAGTTCAGCCCAAGAAGAAAGGGCATCCATATCAACATCAATATCCACCAGCCGACTCTTTTCCATGATAAACTTCAAACCAGAAATATTCTCAAACACCTGTAAAAGCCTGCCAAAGAGTGTTCAAAAAACTTGGCCTATTCTTTTTCCAAGAAAAGAACATCATCATCTATGAACTAAAGATGAGACACTACAATCTCCCCCAATCCTACCTGAATACCCCTAATAAGATTTCTACCCACAGCCCTTGAAATCATTCTACTAAGCACATCTACCACTAAGGTAAACAAAAAAGGAGATAAAGGATCCCCTTCCTCAATCCTCACTGCCCATGGAAACAAGATTTTGGCGTCCCATTCACTACTACTGAAAATGTTGCAGAGGAGAGACAACTTGACACCCAAGTTCACCACTTAACCCCAAATCCTTTACCGTCCATGACTTTGTCCAAGAAACTACAACTCACTCAGTCATATGCTTTCTCAAAATCCACGTTTAAAATCAAACCATGTTTTCTTTTCCTGGTAACATCCTCAACTACCTCATTAGCTATCAGAGCAGCATCAAGAAGCACTCTGATTCCAAGAGATAGTACCTGACAACACCTCATTCAATCTAACTGAAAAAACTTTTGTAATAAGCTTATACACACTTGTCACCAAGCTAATGGGCCTGTAGTCCTACACTCTCATGGATCTATCCATTTTCAGTACAAGTGTGATAAAAGTAGAATTCATCCTCGCCCCCATGTTGCCATTTCTATGAAATTTAGCAAATGCCTTCAGAAGATCGAATTTAATTGTATCCCGGCAGCTTTGAAAAAAGCTGACCCTTAAGCCATCAGGACCTGGGGACTTATCCTTATCCATACTCCACACCACACTCCGGATTTCCTCTCTTCCTCAAAAGGCCTTTCTAAACAATTAGCCTTTTCTTGAATAACAGTGCACCTATTAACTAAATCATCTGTGTAAAGAGCAAAATAAAACCAAGCAATCTCTACAGCAATAATATCTATGTCACTAATCTTCCTTACGTCCTCAAGCTTTAATTCCTTAATCAAAGCTTCTCCTTCTACTTGTTGCTACTCTATGAAACGACTTTGAATTAGCATCACCGTTCTTCACCCACTGCAACCTAGATTTCTGCCTCCAACTAATACCCTCCCTAAAAGAAATTTCCTCTAGCTCATTTCTAAAAAAACAATTTGCCCCTTTAGCTCCTTGATTAACCCTCCTTCCACCTCAAACACCTCCTAGTTCCAAACCTTCCACTTCTCCTTAAGCACCTTCAATTACATCATAAATTTAAACCATTCCCACACGTCCTCCCTAATGTCTAGCCAACTTTCTTTCAAAACTCTAAAAATTTGTGATGCGTCATCCACATATTTTCAAACCTAAATGGTGGACCCCATTTCACTTTACAAGATTCCAACACAATAGGAAAGTGGTTGGAACAAGAACGAGACATTGCTTCCTGCATAAGATCTGGAAAAGTATCCTCCCAAGCTCTTGTGAGCATTAGCTAGAGGTATATCTCTAAGCTCACCTTCCCTTATAAAAGCATCAGAACCCCTCATTGTAGAAGTTACCCAACCACCCCCTAATTTCTCATTTGGGGCTCTAACAGCATTAAAATCACCATCCACACACCAATAGGCGCACAACATCCAAAAATAAAACTAAGCTCTTCCCAAAAAAGAGACTGCAATCTACATTGAGTAGGACCATAAACAGAAGTAAGCCACCACTGCCCTCTCTCTTTAAAATCAAGCAACACTGATTCTGAAAAGATCCCATGAAGAACATCAAATTTTTTAGCTACCCTTGTGTCCCAAATTAGCAAAAATCCCCCAAAAGCTCCTGCCGACGGTAGGTATTCCAAATCATTGAACCAAGTATCCCAAATACTTCTTACCACCAAACCATCAACTGCCCTTTGTTTCCTGAAGCATCACTACATAGGCTTGAACCTGTGAAATAACTTGCTTGACTTGTCCGCTCTTTCCTAAAATACCCAATCTTCCAACTGCTCTAATTGTTGAATTAATAAGTCGTCTTCTGTCTCGGATTCAAACTCATCCAGCCAGTCATCTGCGTCAATATCCGAGAACTCAGACAAGTTGGAATGGATCTACCAACACAAGAAAGACACTAACCCTATTCGACTTTGGGGCCTGTTTTTGATTTAACAAAGAAGGTCTAAGCCTCTGGTAAGCACTAGCTTGTTCTTGTTTTAATTTTGAAGGGCCAGCTGAAGCAAACCCTAGCCATTTCAGGCCTAGATAAGGGTATTAATCAGTTCGATTCAGTCGGTTTTTTGCAAATCGACCAACGGAACCAATGAGATCGGTTTTCCTAATATCTAAACTGATCAGTTTGGTTTATAAGCATAAAGCCAAACCATTTTGATTCGTTTCATGCGATTCAGTTTGGCAGTTCAAGAGGACAACACAATCTTACAAAGTTTGGACATTAGAAAATATACAAAAATGGCTGAAAAAATACTCTGAAAACGCATATCTCAAACAAAAGCAATAGAAAACACAAAGAAAAAACTGAAGAAAGATGAAAAACAATTGAGGTTGCAATGGATCTGACTGTTCAGTGGATCTTGACGTGATGGAAGATTGCAGCGATGGCAGAGATTGCAGTGGATATGTGCACAATGGATGACAGCAAGAATGGAGTTTCCACCTACAGTAATAGCAGACTCCATCACTCCACGTAGTGCTTGGTGATTTTGGTTGCTGGTGAGAGCTTATGGAGGTTTAGAAAACTTACGAGTTTTTCAACAATTCTAGGATGGTTGGGAAGGGAGTTTGCAGTAGACTTTTAATTTACTCTGGGAAATGAAAAAATAGTGGGCAGATGAAAAGGTAGTCAAAGAGCCTAGAAGAAAAGGTGGTCAAAGAGTGAGAACTTTAATTTGTTTTGGAAAAAGAGGAGGAAATGAAGTGGAGGGGCATTGAAAAAAAAAAAGCGTATGTGCTGGTAAGCGAACAAGGCATATGGCGAAGAGGGAGCAGAGTTACTACCACTAAGCCAATAGATATAAGATATGTTATGTTTTACATAAATAATATATATTTGGCTTGGTTCAGTTATGAAAAAAAAATCCTTACACCAAAAACCAAACTATGAGCAGTTTTTGATAGGCTTTTAGCGGTTTGGTTACAGGGGATTGGTTTAGTTTGATTTTGAACACCCGTAGGCCTGGCCCAGCCCAACCCCCTCACTGAAATTCTGTATAGCGAGATAACTCATCCGCCGTCATAGGGACCATCTTAGAGTCACTCTCTGGGACACTATCTTGAGCAACAATGTTGGCAAATCGCTGCTGCTTGGCAAGAAGCTTTGGGCAGTTGCGCTTAAAATGCCCATATGCCTTACAGTAGTGACACACTATCCTAGTATCATCAGTATCACGTCCACCACTTCGTCCACCTCTGAAACCACCATGACCACCTCTCCCACTAGTACCCAGAAAAGGAGAGGAATCACTGAGTCTAACCTGACTTTTGGAGGACTCCCTAGAAGTCTTAAGAAGGTGAAAGTACACATCCTGTAATTTTAGCTTATCAGACCCAGTTAGAATTTCTGAGCAGGCAGCATTGTAATCATCCCGGAGACTAATAAGAAAGCACATGATAGCCAACTACTCTCTTTGCTCTCTCATTACCCCCACATCACAAGTAATGGGCATCAAGGTATTAAGCTCTTCGTACACTTTCTTGAATTGAGCAAAGTGATCAGTCAAAGAGACCTTTTATTCGGCCTGATGGAACTCCTAAATTACATCATAGAGATGAGACATATCCTCCTTCCCTGAATATAAGGAGCCTAAGTACTCCCAAAGGTCCTTGATTGTATCACAATGGGTGGTGATATCCTCAATCCGAGCCTCTAAGGTTTGTCTGATCAACCCATACAGACGTTTGTCCTCTCGGATCCACTTTTTCTTTGCTAGCTCACATGTTGGAGCATTACTAATCAAATGATCCTCCATTTCAACACCGTACATGAACATCTCCACTACCTTTCTCCATTGAAGGCAATTACAGGGACCCTCCAACTTCCGGTCAATAATTTTGGTGGGTGTTGAAATTAATTCGGACACCAATTTTCAGGTTTCAACCTCTCCCGGAGGAGGTTGAGTAACATCAGAGTGTTCTTCAGCCATTGAAGACTAATTTCATACAAAACAAGTAAGTAGCACCCAAAGATATCAAAAATACTCAAAAAAAACATATCAATTACGCCAAATTGCTCCAAAATCATATTACCCAAGTGAGATAATACCAAATTCAGATTACCCAAGGTCAAATCATCTAAAAATTGGCCAAATCACCCAAACATTGGCCATCCACAGTGAAATACCCGCTATTCACCGCCGACTACGAATGTTCACCGCCGGTCATCCACCGGAAACATGGTTCAACCACAGGAAAACCACCAAGCAACCACCACAACGGAAGATCCAGCCAGATAACGTCCAAAACGCAACCTAAGCGCGATGTTCGCTCTGATACCATGTTGACAAACCACCTTGCCCCAAAAGTGAGCTCATTGGTGGGAGGGTGCCCAAGGGATTATATACTTCACTTAACCAATCTATTCAGGCAATGTAGGACTTCTAAAACTCTCCCTCACAACGAAGGAGTGCACCCACGATGGAGAATGTCTCCGATGGCTAGCATAGACCGCCAAAGCTCGACTCTGATACCATGTTGAAGGGAAAGAGAAATAATGGAAAACCTGGTCTTATTAGACAGGTGATCATGTATATATAATAAAAAAAAGAAATACAGTCTAATAGAAATACTAAGACTATAGTCTAATAGATATACTAAAACTAAAAGACTAAAGACAAAAATACCCTTACTAATATAGCTTAAATACTCTTAACAGTCCTCAAACGATTTCTCCTCTCAGTTTGGTCCTCCAATGAGTACTCCATTAGCAAAATGATCTTGCTGTTAATGGATACGCTGATGTGGCTTAACCAATACACACCCGGTTGCTGATGTGGCTTAACGGCAGGACCATTTTACTAACGGGGATATATATTGGAGGATCAAACTGACATAAAAATCTTTCAAGGATCAAATTGAGTATTTGAAAATCATTTGAGGACCAAAACAATAATTTAAATTGAATTATTCCTTTGGGATATTAACCTCCCAAAGAAATCATGATTAAACAAACTATCCCCCGACTTCGCCTTCTCTCTCTCTTGACCGTTACTAGCAAAGGACACTACCGAAGTTAGATTCCTTCGAACTACATCTACAAAGCTAGTGTGAGGCATGACCAAAGCCTCCATTTTGTTAACCGGAGAATCCATTCTTCCATGATGCAGCCTTGATGAACATATATGCTTTGGCACACCAATCAGTGATTGCAAGGAATTACTGCCGGAGTTGGTCACCAACCCTTTTCAAATAGACCTGTAGGGAAGAAGATCGAATTACACCTCCCTCCTCCAAAAAAATTCAGTGACTGCAAGGAAGCAACCTCTATTAGCACTACCTTTAACACCAACATACGCCTTTCCCATCTCTGTGCATCTCCACACCTTCTGCTTACTTGAGGAGAACTCACCTAGGCTTTGTAATACACAAAGTAACCACTGAGAAGCGTCTACTCCCAAAAAGATGGTATTAACGTCAACTCTTCTAAGTTCAACAACCTAAAATATCCTCCTCCTGCTTCCAGACTAATATTAAAGGTTTCAGCCTCTATAGCTAACTTCTTAACACCCCCCATCTAACTATCCAAACTTGGCTACTTATCCAAAGTTCCACACCCTTAACAGCAATAACACTGTAAAATATGCTGTCTTTCCTTTAGCATGGATTCTGACTCATAACAAAGAAGAAAACATCTTAAACAACACACAGTTACAATGATGCACAGTTACCGCTGACTGAGACACAAGATGTAGAATCCGCTTAAAACTCTAACAGAGAATGGAACCAAATGAAATAGGAAGAGAAAATCCTCTCAATATTTTCAGGTTTTTATTTGGTGGAAGCATCACACGAAATGCATTAAGCAATAGGAAAAAGGTAATAATTAGTATTCTTAAATCAGTATTCAACAATTATGTAAACAGTAAAAACTAGTCGCACTACAGAGAATAAATAGTAAAAGCATGCTTATACTTACAGTCAATTCTGGAAAGAGTATATCATTTTGTGGGCAGACACCCAAAACCTTCCGTATCTCATCCTACAGAGAAAGGCAGTTGAAATTTGAATGAACAAAAAATCAGGAAAATACTCTCAATTAAAGATCAAAGCTTCAAGTTATTAAATTCACACTAAGTATGTGACCTTGGTTAATATAAACATGGGTCAAGACTCAAGATCAATCAAAAACCATGTAAAACTAAATTAGATCTATATCTTCAAATAGCATTTTATAGGATTTACTTGTCATAAAATGCAACTTTAAGTTTCAGAAGCCTTCATTGGGTGGATCATGCTTAAAAAATTTCATATTAATTGAAGATTGGTTCATATTCCATTAACACTAGCTACAATTATAGTACAAGATGGTTTTCAAAACACGATTCTGAATAGTTATTGATCTCACACACAAGTTCACACAAAATTGGCATGCAAGATCAACTTAGTGCTCATAGTCAAAAGTGAAATTGGTGAAAACCACATTCCACTAGAAGTTATTAGATAACGTAAGATAAAGATCATCAAATTTTACACCACCGTAATTTAATATTGACTGTATTCTCTTTCCTTTATTGGAGGATGTTCAGGACTACCAGGATTCTTAAAAAGGAGGCAAACAACTTCAACTTACAATATCAGATAAAATATTCTTTCCAAACACCAAAGCATCCCCTGAAGTAGGAGGAATAAGACCAACAAGCATTGAGATTGTCGTGCTTTTTCCAGCTCCATTATGCCCTTTAAAAGACACAAATATTAATCCAGTACACCAAAGCACAAATATATCAACAAGAAGTAAGTTTTTTTTTTTTTTTGAGAAAGATAAAGACAAAGCTCATTAATGTACACTGTAGACAAGAGAAATATAAGAGTGGAGGATAAGATAGCCACCTAAAACAATAAAACAAAAGAGAATAGTAGCAAGAAAAGAATAGGGCCCAGCAAACTCTCTGCATATCCATCAAAGCAACTTCCTCATAAAACCATTGTATTAGCAAAGGAAAGAAGCCAAACACCTACCCTACAAAAGTTGGCAACTAATTGTGCACAAGGAGGAAGAAACTAGGGATCTAAAAGATAATAGATAAAAAAGGAAAAAAAAGGGTACTGATATATCACAACTAATTGTCTACAATAAGGCAGGCACTAGGGACCTTAAAAAGGTTCTTAAAAAAAACCAAAGATATGCCTAAAATGCATAAATTCGGTCAAAGTCCATGAAAATAACTTCTAAACAAAGTGACATATTAAGCCTTTCAATGCATCTTGCTTCTCCCACCCACAATCAATTTATTCAACCACTAGCATTGCTGTTTATGGCATAACTCAAATCCATGAACTTGAAGCGCTTCTGCTTCTTGTTGATCCCATTTGTCCTTCCCCCTCTTTTGATTGGAGAGTTTGGACTCTGGATTCTTCTAGTGTATATTCTTGCAAGTCCTATTTTCATTTTCTAACTTATTCGGCAAACAGGGCACATTTTCTTCCTAAGAAACCAATTTGGCAATTAAAACTTCCTTTCACAGTGAAATCATTTGTGTGGACAGAGGTACTAAACAGAATCAATAATAATGACATATCACAGATTGACATGCCAAATTAACAGAGGTACTAAACAGAATCATTTGTGCTAGATTAACAATTTCATTGAGGCACTTATCAATCTTTCTGCAAGAAAGAACTATGAAGCATAAATGGAGATAAGATTCTTTTAGACTTATGAAGACTTAAAAACTCTATCAATATAAGCAAACTCCCATGAACACCAGAATTCAAGAGGTGAAATTTAAAACCATGCTTTTCAACTTCATAAAGAGAATTACAGTATCAATTATAAATATATCAAAAATACATACGGTGATAATTAAAAGGTCAAGATATAAAGCTTATTTATTAGAAAAAGAAATATATCGAACTATGAAATGTCAGATATAGAAGCAAAGAAAGAAGAATAAGTACACGAACCTAGAAGAGCAAGAATTTGATTTTCATACAATGTAAGCCGTAATGAGTTAACAGCACAGCAATCCCCCTTTCTAGAAGCATACACTTTATGCAAATTCCTAATTTGAATGCACCTAAAAGTTTTGAAGAGAAACAAATCAGATAGAGATAATATATCAAATCAAACCAAAACTGATGCACTTGAGTTGTATAACATAAACCTGCCATCAAGCTCTTGTTGTTTCATGTCCAAGCTTATTGCTTCTATAGAAGGTTTGAAAGTATCCTCCCCAGGAAAATTTCCTTTTGACTCATAAATCTTATCAGCAATATTTATATCCCAACTGGAGGAAAAATGCTTTACAACTTTTTTCTTCTTCCAAAAGCCTTTGTGGAAAATAAAGCTCCATGAATATCGCAATCCATACTCCCTTGGAAGAACCTGCATAATGAACAGACTTTAAATGGTTTAATCATTCACAATGTACAATACAAGTAGGCTTTATATGATAGAGTATATAATAGACCAGCTTATAGTAAAAGAAAAAATAGATAATACAACTGTCTGGCATAATGCTTATAAAATATTGGACATTTCCGGCTTTCAGCACAGTACTTGCAAAGTTAAACATAATACAACTGTTCTTTTTCCTTCTCCGTTTCTTTCCTTGCTAACCAAAAAGCGTATGGCAAGGGTGCTACATTATGGAGCCCATCTTAGGACATCATCCATAGGAGCCCAAACCCATAGACGAACCACTGCTAAAGGATGCCTAAATGAAATCTATGTAAAACGTTTTGGACCCTTCCTAACCACAAGGCATGCAACATGGTCTAACCCTTGTCCCATTGAAGGCAAGGAAGTAGCAAGCTGGTAGCCAATGATTAAGTACAACAGTGTCGCTACCAAGTCTCCAAAAGATAGTGAGGCTTTACCACAAAGTGACGCAGACAGAAGCAAAGTAACCAGGGAATTAACAAACGTTAATTATCCCAAATCTGGAATCCACCAGAAAACAGAGAGAAAACTCTCTAAAGAAAATTGCAGCTTCATTAATTATCAAAAGTTTCATTTGAAATCCTTAACAATAGCCTTTATAGGCATAGTATCCTAATTTAAATGAAAAAGGACTCTAACCCTAGTTTAAATGACTACGAGATCTCTAACCCTATTTTAAATGACTAAGGACTCCTAGCCCTAAAATTAAATAAATAAGAAATTACCTAGTAAGGGCAATTAGGTAATTCACAAAATAAAATAAATAACAAAACAATTAACAATTAAAAGGCATGTGCTGTGCATGTGCTGCAATTAAAACATTAAGTATCATTAGGCTTAAGGCCTCCGCTTGGACTTCTTCTTGTCCAAGTCTTCCAAGTAGTCTATTGCTAAGCATTCTATATCAATCTCCTCCACTTGAAAAGAACTCGTCCTTGAGTTAAAGTTAGGATAAAGAGACTCCTCCTTATGGTGATACTCAAACAAGCCTGCTACATTAAAGGTCCTCGATATACCCATGTCTGCTGGCAAATCAACAACATAAGCATTACTATTGATCTTCTGCAAGATCTTGTAAGGACCATATTTCCTAAGCTTAAGCTTGTTGTAAGTACCAACCGGAAACCTCTCCTTGCAAAGGAAAATCATCACCATATCACCCTCCTGAAATTCCTTAAGGCACCGGTGTTGATTTGCGGCTTCCTTATACTTAGCATTAGCATCCTCTAATCTCTCCTTGACTTCATCCTGTACCTTCTGAACTTGTTCCGCCATGTGCTCGGCTGCAACTCTTTACCTAAGCTCTAGGCAGGCGTGCCAGATCCAAGGCATGCCATGGTGGTTTCAGATACACCACAGAAAAAGGCGATCTCCCTATGGTTGCATTGTTATAAGCAAACTCAGCCTGGGGTAAAGCATGATCCCACTATTTCGGTTTATTCCCACAAATACACCGAATCAAGTTGCCCAAGGTTCTAATGACCACTTTTGTTTGACCATCTGTCTGTGGATGAGCAGTTCTGCTAAACTTCAAGGAAGTATCAAACATTTTCCACAAAGTGAGCCAAAAGTGGCTTAGGAATTTCGAATCCCGATCAGAAGTAATGGATTGTGGAACTCCATGTAAACGAACAACCTCCCTAAAGAATAGCCTAGCGATGTGAGATGCATCTGATGTCTTCCTACAAGGAATGAAGTGCGCAATCTTAGAGAACCTATCAACCACCACAAATACTGAACAACCCCTCGCTAAGTTCGAGGTAGACCTAACACAAAGTCCATGGATAAGTCCTTCCATATGTTATTCGACACCAGTAAGGGAGTGTAAAGACCAGTGTTCTATGACTATCCCTTGGCTGTCTGACACACATAGCACTTCCTTACGAAATTACCCACCTCCTTCTTCAACTAGGGCCAATAATACCTCTCCTCCAAGAAACTAACAGTCTTATCTCTACCCAAATGACCACTGAGGCCACCTTCATGAAAGTCTCTAATGAGTTTCTCCCGCAAAGAAGTTCTGGGGATACACAGACGATTCCCCCATGATAGATAACCATCCAATATGTGATACTCGCCCATGGGTTGTTTTGCCACACAAGCAGCCCAAGTATCCTGAAAATCCCCATTTGTTGGGTACAGTTCCTTTAAGCATTTGAAACCCACTACCTCCTGACTCACAGTGACCAATAAAGCTGCCCCGCAGCTCAGGGCATCCGCTACTCCATTAAGGGCCCTTGATTTATGTTTGATGACAAAAGGGAACTTCTATAGATAGGTAGACCACCTGGCGTGAATGTTACTCAAATGTTTCTGGCTATTCAAAAACTTGAGTGCCAGAGGATCTGTATAGAGAATAAACTCCTTTTGTATCAGATAATGTTCCCAATGCTTCAAGGCCCTCACAACAGCATAGAATTCTTAGTCATATGTAGACCACTTCCTCCGAGCCTCATTAAGTTTTCACTAAAAAAGGCTACTGGTCTTCTCTCTTGGGATAATACTGCTCCAATCCCAATACCACTGGCATCACATTCAACCTCAAATAGTTTCTCAAATGACAGCAGAGCTAGTACAGGTG
>JASKGM010042627.1:0-22057 GCA_034509205.1 Ceratonia siliqua
TATATATCTAATTACTTTATTATTTTTTTTCAATCCAAAAATATAATAAATGAAGTATTTATAGAATTAATGTGACTAATTTCAAAGTAATTAGTTTTTATTTTTTAAAGTTTCTTTTAGTATTTTAAGGAAATTGGGTTAAGTCTAATAATTTTTGGCTTTTCTTGTTTATCAAAATTTCATGTTGTTATATCATTTTTTATTCTACTTTTCTTAAATAAATTTTTAATTATTTATCAAACTTTAAATTATTATCAAAAATAATCTTTTATTTAATTTGTTAGTCCATCTTTTATTTCTTAAAATCCTAGTTCGGCCCCTCTTTTAAGTAATTTCTGGATCCGTCGCTGCTTACATGCCCAACAAAATAGTACATGGTGTGACTGCGCCAAAACCAGAAGAAGAATGGTCTGACAGAGATATTAAACTGGTAGAAACAAATCCCAGAGTAATCAATCTCATGTACTGTGTAGTAAATGCAAAAGAATACAAAAAAATCTCTCTATGCAAAATTGGAAAAGAGATATGAGAAAATTTTCAAATAGCATATGAAGGAACTACAGAGGTTTGAGAAACTAAGATTTACATGCTAGCATGACTACAAACAGTTCAAAATGAAAGAAAATTAAAAGATAGAAGATATGCTCAAAAGGCTATTTAGCATCATCAATGATCTGGATGCCCTGGGGAAATCTTACTCCAACAAAGACCTAGTTAGAAAAGTGCTTTGAGTGCTTACCAAGGCATGGCAGGCAAAGATAGCAGCTATTCAAGAAGGAAGAAACCTGAATGAAATGTCTTATGATGAATTAAGATGCAATCTAATAGCTTACAAAAACGACTTCATGAAAGATGAAGCTGAAAGCTCAGAGCAAACAAAAAGCATTGCTTTTAAGGTAGCTGTTGAAGAAGAAGCAACTGATGAAAGAAAAGAAAAATATTTTGCTCTCTTTACAAGAAAAATGTACAAATTCTACAAGAAAAACAAGTTCTACCAAAAAAAGGAACAACTCAGAGGTGATAACTCAGAAGATCAAGTCACGTTTTATGGATGTAAGAAGTCGGGACATGTCAAGGTTGACTGTCCTCTTCTCAAGAAGAAACATTTCAAGGGAACGAAAAAGAGAGCCAAGATAACCTACTCAACATGGAGTGAAGATGATTAATCTGACTCATTTGAAGGTGACTTTAATGAAGAAGAACAAACTAGCAATCTTTGTTTTATGGCAAATAATCAGTAAGAAGACAAGGTAGCTAATATTAACTTCTCTTATTTTTTTAATGAGCTACAAGAGCCTTTTGACTTACCTTTGATAATTATAATAAGGTAGGCATGAAATATACTGCTCTTAAGGAATCACATCATATCACTACTATTGAATTAGAAAATGTAAGAAAAGAAAAATAGAGAATTAGAAGGTGAAAATGAATATCTTAAGAAAACATTAAAGTCTTTGGTCAGTGATAAAGAAAATTTGCATCTAGTTTAGCTAAACTAGATACTTTACTAAGCATATAGAAGAATTCTAGAGATAGAACTAGTTTAGGATTTTTTTCAAGATCACCTTGAGAAAAATCAAATAAGGTTTCCTCCTGAATTTAAAGGAAGACCAAAAAATTACTCTTATAAAAATAAAGAAAAGATAATGAATAATAAGTCATGTTACTATTGTGAAAAAACAAATCATGTTATAAGATACTGTATCTTGAAAAGAAATTCTCAATTAAATGTTAAGTAAGTATAGGTTCCTAAAGGTACTTTATTACCTAAAGGCAAAATTATTAACCCTTAAGGACCCAAAACATTTTGAGTACCCAAGATTGGTTGTATATTTTCTTGTAGGCATGCCTAAGCTCAAGATACAAAAAGAAAAAAAATGATATCTTAACAATAGTTGCTTAAGGCACATGACAAGGGATGCCACAAAATTCTGAGGTTTGGTAACCTTTGGTGATAACAAGAAGGTAAAATCATTGGTATCGGTAAAATTCTTATAACTCTTCTACAATTGATAATGTTTATCTTGTTGATGGATTGAAACATTTTTTGCTCAGCATCAGTCAATTGTGTGATAAAAGGCACAAAGTAATTTTTGAGACATCTAAATGCACTATCTTTAACACCCATGATGACAACATTTTGTTTCTTGGATTAAGACAAGAAAATGTCTATGTTGTACATTTAGAAGATATTCCTTTAAAATCATTTAATTGTCTTGCATCCACTATTGATGAAAATTGGCTATGGCACAAAAGATTGGGTTTACTTGCATGCATCTGATTTCCAAACTATCAATAATAAATCTAGTTATTGGTTTACCAAAACTTAAGTATGAGAAAATCATATTTATGAGGCTTTTCAAAAAGGAAAGCAAACCATATCATCTTTCAAAAGTAAAGATTACGTTTCTACAACAAAACCTTTAGATCTTTTACATATAGATTTATTTGGCCTTACTAGAACTCAAAGCGTGGGTGGAAAAAAATATGGCTTAGTCATTGTTGATGATTTCTCAAGATTCACATGGGTTTTCTTCCTTGCTCATAAAGATGAAAGTTTCAACACTTTCGAAAAATGGTAAGAAATTCCAAAATGAAAAAGAGATCTTATCAAGAGTATCAGAAGTGATCATGGTAGAGAATTTCAAAAAAAATCATATGAAAACCTATGTGAAAAATTTGGCATTGATCACAATTTTTCTGCTGCAAGAACTCCATAGCAAAATGGAAAAAGGAAAAATAGAAGTATTCTTGATATAATAAGGACAATGTTGTGTGACAATGAGCTTCCTAAAAAATTATGGGCTAAAGCAATAAACACTACTTGTTATATTTGTAATAGATTCTTGATAAGACCTATCTTAAAGAAAACCTTTTACGAGTTGTAGAAAGGTAGAAAACCAAACATTGGCTACTTTCACACTTTTGGAAGCAAGTGTTTCATTCTCAACAATGATAAAGATAACTTAGGAAAGTTTGATGCTAAAACTTATGATAGAATATTCCTTGGATACTCCATATTCAGTAAAGCATTCAGATTTTATAACAAAAGAACTTTAACTATTAAAGAAACTACAAATGTGTTTTTGATGAAACTAATTCTTCTACTTTGAGCAAGTAATAGTCAATGATTGATGAAGAAGAAAACAATGAAGGTATAACCTTTAGGTTGAATAATTTAAACATGGATGAAAAAACATAACACCATGAGGAACCTTTTGGAGGAAGAGAGAATGTTAAACTACGGTCAGATCCAACTCAAGGTAATATTGATGAAAATCGAAATGAACAAACATAAATTCCTACAAGGGTACCTAGAGAGCATAGAAAAACTCCAGCATAACCCACTAAGTTTATCATTGGACATCCAGCTCAAGGAGTAAGAACTAGAGCTTCATATAGAAGTATGAACCATATAGCCTTTATGTCTTAAATAGAGCCTAAAAACATCAAGGAAGCACTAAAAGACGAGTCCTGGATTTTGGCTATACAAGTAGAACTCAATCAGTTCAAAAGAAACAAAGTTTGGACCTTAGTACCGGCACCTAAACATCAATCAGTAATTGGTACAAAATAGATATTCAGAAACAAACTTGATGAAGCAAGTAATGTGGTAAGAAATAAGGCAAAACCAGTTACCCAAGGATATAATCAACAAGAAGCTACTGATTACAATGAAACTTTTGCCCCTGTAGCTAGATTAGAGTCCATTAGAATGTGACTTACTTTTGCATGCTATAAAGATTTTAAACTCTTTCAAATGGATGATAAAAGTGCTTTTCTCAATGGTTTCTTAAATTAAGAATTATATGTCAAACAACCATCAGGTTTTAGCAAGCAAAATTTCCAAATCATGTGTTTAAATGACTAAGACAAGCATATAGGGCATGGTATGAA
This sequence comes from Ceratonia siliqua, assembly GCA_034509205.1. NCBI lineage: Eukaryota > Viridiplantae > Streptophyta > Magnoliopsida > Fabales > Fabaceae > Ceratonia > Ceratonia siliqua. The sequence goes on from JASKGM010042627.1 coordinate 3,898, forward strand.
AGATTGACTACCCTTTTAATAAATCATGGTTTTATTAGAGGAGCAACTTATACCACCTTGTTCACAAAATCCACAAAACATGACATTTTAATTGTTCAAATATATGTGGATGATATTGTTTTTGGATCAACTAATGAGTTGCTATGCAATCTAATCTTATGAAAAGCGAATTTGAAATGAGCATGATGGGTGAGATGTCATTCTTTCTTGGACTCCAAGTTAAACAATAACAAGAAGGAATCTTCATCAACCAATGAGTTGCTCAAGAAATATGCATAGACAAAGTAAAACCAGCCATAACTCCTATGGGCAGCTCAACCAAATTAGAAAAAGATGAACAAGGTAAATTAGTTGATCAAAAAGTCTATTGAGGTATGATTGGCTCCCTTCTCTATTTAACTGCAAGTAGACCTGATATTTCATTTAGTGTGTGCTTATGTGCTAGATTTCAAGTTAATTCTAAAGAATCACACCTAAGTGCTGTTAAAAGAATTTTTAGATATTTGCTTGGTACCCAAAATTTAGGGCTTTGGTATCCTAGGAGTAATTGCTTTGATCTCTAGGATTATTTAGATGCTGACATTGGGGGAAGTAAAATATATGGAAAAAGCATTAGTGGAACTTACCAATTCTTAGATCATTTTTTAATCTCTTGGCATAGTAAGAAACAAAACTCAGTTGCTCTATCCACAGTTGAGGCTGAGTAAAATGTAGCTGGTAGCTGTTGTACTCAAATACTTTGGATGAAGTAGAAATTAGAAGATTATGGATTAGGATTTTAAAATATTCCAATAAAATTTGATAATACTAGTGCCATAAATATCTCCAAAAACCACCACCAACACTCGAGAACTAAGACATAGAAATTAGACACCACTTCCTAAGAGATCATGTACAAAAAGGGGATATACAATTAGAATTTGTTAGCATTGATAATCAACTAGCTGATATCTTTACAAAACCAGTTAGTGAAGATAAGTTCTTGAATATCTTAAGAGAAATAAGGATGTCCAATCCTTTGTAACAAGTAAGTGTTGTTGCTCGCTTGTGCTTGGTTCCTTTTATGATTCTTGCTTGATCATTTCTTATTGACATACATATTTGAAATATTTTAAAATTCAAAAATCATCTCAACCATCATGACTAGTTTTGTCCTTGAAAATGAAACTGTCACCAACTACCTTTATTATGCACATATCCATTTTCACACTTAGAAATATTATGTCAAATTAATTTAAAATTAGTCAGAAGCAATTAAAAGTTAAGGTGCTTTTAGGGAAAATAAACGCATACACTTATTCACTTTCTTTCCTCACATACATTTGCATCTCTTCGTGTTCCTCTCAGTCTCACTCAGAAACTTGCATAGTTCCTCACCATCTAAAACCCTTGTTCTATATAAATAACTTATATCCTACCAAAAGTCACTCTCAAATACTAAAATCCATACCTTCATTTCATCGACAATGGTTTCATCATCCAAAGCTGGCGAGAAACAAAAGGTATTTGAAGCTACTTCGAATAAGACGAAGACAATAAGTGTTCCAAAAATGTTTAACAAAAAAGATGCTGAGAAAGCTCACAACAAGGACTTCATGCACAAAGACTATTCCATTACTTGAGAGGTAAACCTAAAGTTCTTTGAAGATGAAAAGTTCAAGGTCTTTAACTAGTTTGAAAAGGTTGAATGGATTAACTTCTTCAAGCTTAAGACTGAGATATACCAAGTAATCATTAAAGAGTTTTAGCTAACATAAAATTTGAAAAATGAAGTTTGGAGGTTAGTTTGATTTTGAGAGTAGGAAGATTATAGTAAACTGTGAGAAATTTTCTAAACTAATTGCATGCTCTAATGCTGGAATTAAGATGTATTATAGGCATAAGGATATTGAGTTTGGAGGATACATTCATGATGATGCAGTGACTGAAATTACAAATAAACAGTATAAAATGTAGTTGACATTTCTGTGCTTGACCCTGATATGAGAATTCTGCTTCATATCATGACTCATATGATTATATTGAGGAAAGGTAAAGCAAATCAAGGCAACAAGTTGGGCACATTTTATATGTGGTATTTTTTAATTGGCATTAGATTGAATATGCCATTCATCATAGTAAGTCATATGGAAGCATGTTTGGGGAAGGAGAAAGCAGAGCTCCTATATGGAATAGTAATAACTCTATTGACGAAGGATGTCAGGGTATATTTGAACATACTAAGAATTGAGAAAGGTTCTGATAGAGAAAATTATGACAAAAGATTGCTCGATATACGGGGATTAAGAATGAAGATGATAGAAATTAGGTGAGGATAAAAATAGGTTCTTCTAGTAATTTAAAGGAAGAATTGAAGGAGAAAATAACAACTCCCTAGGAGATGAAGATCAAGATTATGGGACATAAAACCCCTTTTGCTAAAAAGAAAGCTCTGTCAAAGAAAGAATTGGTAATGGAGAAAAAGAGAGAATATGAGAATATAATAGGAGATATCAATTGAAGAAAATCAAAAGATGGAGGAAGAAGGAAAGAAGGATTAGGAAGAAGGATCCTCTGAAAATCCAGAGGAAACTATAAGGAAAAGTGTACCAAAGGAGAAGTAGAAAAGTGTAATGCCTTAATCCAAAAAAAAGGGGGGTTTCATCTTTGTAAGTTGATTTCCATAGCTATGAGTGAGGCTAAATCATTAAGTTATTTTGCCTAATTTTGTTAAGGGTTTTGTTCCCACTTTGGGGGTGTTGAATTCTCTAAATTTAAAACTTTGCTCAACTTCCAAATTTCTAAATTTGATTCCTTCATTGTTTTCTACCTTGGGTTGATTTTAAATAGAATAGGCACAGGAGATATGGCAGGGCCTTCAAACTTTGGTCAATGTGAAGACTAAGGTTAATATACCAGTACCTCTAGTAAGTGTTCCAGTGACCTTAGCTGTCCCTGCTTCATCCATACCTGTGGCTGCCCCTACTCTTTGTAAGTTTCTTTCGTATTTTAGAAGCTAAGACCCCATCAGTTTTTAGGAGTGGAATCTGTAGTTGATCCCCAATAGTTCTTAGAACATGTAAAAAAATTATGGAAGGTTATTTACTGTCCTAAAGTGGTAGCAGTGAGAATGGTGGGGCTTCAGTTAGATGGTTCTACAATAGATTGGTTTTATGTATGGCAAGCAAATGGACTACTAGAGGAACTGAAGAATGCTTAGCATTCTTTTAAAACCTTTTTCCTCTAGTAGTTCCTTTTTGAGGGGGAGAGATAAGGTATAGCTTATGAGTTTCTTTCTTTACGGAAGAATAGAGAGATGTCAGTTTTTGAATATGCTGCCAGATTCCTGCGACAATCTCAGTTTGTATCGTTTGCTATCACTACAGAAAAAGGAAAAGTTAGGCACTTTATGCAAGGACTTTGAACATTTTATTTCAGTTTTATCCATGTTACAGATGATAACACTTATGAATAGGTGTACAACTGGGCAACTGAGTTCAAAAATCTATTGAAAGAAAATAGTTGAACGGATAATGTCTCACTAACAAGAAAAGGGCTATATCGGAGTCATGTCCTCATAAAGCACCTTCCATGTCGAATACATTCTCTTCTTGACATTCTGACAAGTGTTCTCATCAATCAACCTTCAGTAACTGCCTTTCTAGAAGAAATTGCCCTTTTTCTCAATCATCTTCTCAGGCTATACTCGCGTGTGGTACATGTGGTAGGTCTCACACTAGTTCTTGTCGGGGAGTGAAGGGTGCTTGTTGCAAATGTGGACAGCCAGACCATCGCTGGAGAGAATGTATAGTGAAAGTGACACCCTTTAAAGGTGGCATAAACGCAGCAACACCTAACACAGTTTAACAATCATAAATGGCATCAGCTTAACTCCCAGGTCAATCCACTAGACATACGGGTAGAGGGATAGCAGGCCTAGGCCGTGGTGGTGGTTCTGGAGCAGAAGCTCAAGTATTTGCTTTGATAAGACAAGATGCCATAGCTTATAATGCAGTTATTATAGGTACTCTACTACTAGAATCCAATCCAATATATGTGTTATTTGATTCTAGGGTAACCCACTCATTTATATCTACTTATTTTCTATCACGATTGAAGAAATAAGTTGATTCACTAGATTCTTTGTTAGAGGTATCAACCCCTTTGAAAGAAACCTTAACTGCCCTTGATGGGGTGAAGTCATGATCACTTCTTATCTATGATACATCGTTATTGATGGATTTAATTTTTCTAAACATCCACAGATTTGATGTGATTTTAGGAATCAATTGGCTGGCAAGCCATCATGTAGTGGTGGATTACTTTGATAAAATAGTGAAAATTTGTCTACTTGGGAAAAAACCAATTATGGTTCAAGGGGACTGAAGTGACATTTCTATTAATCTCATTTATACTTTAGGGTATAGAGATTACTAAGGAAAGGTAGTAAGGCTTATCTAGCTTTTGTTCATGAGGTTGAAAGCCCAGAAAGCCAATTATAAGAAGTTTCAATGGTAAACTAGTTCAGAGATGTTTTTCCAAAAGAATTACCATGTTATCTACTGGAGAGCGAAATTAAATTTTGTATTGACACTTATATGGGGATAAACCCAATATCACTCCCTCCATACAGGATGGCCACTGGTGAAATTACGGAGCTAAAAGTATAATTCTAGGAACTACTAGATAAAGGATTTATCTGCCTCAGTACCTCTCCATGGTGGGTACCGGTGTTATTTATAAAGAATAAAGATTGATCATTGAGACTATGTATAGATTATAGATAGCTAAACAAGGTCACTGTAAAGAAGAAATACCCTTTGCCCCTAATAGATGATTTATTTGATCAACTGCAAGGAGCTCAGTGTTTTTTCAAGATAGATTTGTGTTTGGGGTATCATCAATGCCAAATTCAAAAGGACGACATTCATAAGACAACTTTCATAACCATATATGGACACTATGAATTTATAGTGATGTCGTTTGGGTTGACTAATACCTCTGCCACCTTTATACAAATCATGAATAGATTATTTCGATTATTTTTGGACTAGTTTGTGACCATCTTTATTAACGACATACTAGTATATTCCAGAAGTGATATGAAGATGATGTTACAAATTTTGAGAGGACACATTGTATGCGAAATTCTAGAAGTGGTCTTTAAGAAAGGGATTCATGTAGATTCCAAGAAGGTAGAAGCATTAGAAATTGGCCTAGACCATATTAAGTAATAGATATTAAAAGCTTTTTGGGGATGGCAAGGTACTATTGCCGCTTTGTTAGGATTTCTCATGTATAGCGAATCCCTTAACCAAGCTAATTTAGAAAAATGTAAAGTTTGAATGGTCGACAGCTCCTGAAGATAGTTTTCAACAACTAAAAGAACACTTAACTATAGTCCTAGTGTTGGCTTTACTAGAAAGTGGGTGTGGGTATGCCCTCTATTGTGATGCGTCTAAGGTCAGGCTAGATTGTGTATTAATGTAGAAAGGCAAGGTTATCACCTATGCCTAAAGACAACTTAAGAAACATGAACAAAATTATTCCACCTACAACATTGAGATAGCGGCTTTGGTTTTTGCATTAAAGGTTTGGCAGCATTACCTTTATAGGGAAACCTGTGAAATCTGTACCAACCATAAAAGTTTAAAGTACATCTTCAAACATAAAGATTTAAATATGAGATAGTGTTGGTGGATGGAACTGATTAAGGATTATGATTGTTCCATCCTCTACCATCCAGGCATAGCTTATGTAGTGGCAGACGTACTCAATAGAAAGTCTAGTGGTAACTTATCACATATCAAAGTTGAACATAGACTTTTGATTCATAAGTTGTATGGATTGGAAAGTAGTGGGGTAGAGCTACAGATAGCTCCATCTAATGTACTATTGACTAGTGTATAAGTACAGTCTCCCTTGGTAGAGCAGATAAAAGCCACTTAAGTAAATGATCCCAACAAGACTAAACTATTGGAAAAGGCAAAGTTAGGCATTGATACTGGTGTCACAACTAATGATAACGAGATAGTGTTTTACAAAGGTCGATTATGGGTATTAGAAGTGAATAAGTTGAAGAAGTAGATAATACACTGTGCCCATTCGTCTTCCTATGCTATGTATCCAGGAAGTAATAAAATGTATTGTGACTTGAAGGTTCATTACTGGTGGAATGAGAACAAAAAAGATATAGCAGATTATGTCTCTCTCTATTTTACTTATTAACATGTTAAAGCCAAACACCAAAGACCTGCTTGATTACACAAAAACCTAGTGATTCCAGTATGAAAATGGTAGAAAATTACCATGGATTTCCTAACTAGGTTACCAAAAACCCTTAAAGGGTATGATTCTATTTGGGTGATTATGGATAGACTCACTAAGAGTGCATATTTCCTACCAGTGAAGATTACTTATTTAGCTCCACAGTATGAACAGTTGTACTTGGACAGGATAATCTCTCTTCATGGTATACCTTTATCCATAATCTCATATCAAGGTACTCAGTTCACGACTTATTTTTGGAAGTATTTCAGGAGACCCTGGGGTCCCAACTACATTTTAGCATTACCTTCCATCCTCAGACCGATGGTCAGTTTGAAAGGACAATCTAGGTATTAGAAGACATGCTATGAGCCTATGTGATGAAATTCGAGGGTAGTTAGGAAAAGCACTTACCGCTTATTGAATTTGCCTATAATAATAGCTATAATTCTAGTATTCAAATGGCTCGATTTGAAGCATTATACAGCTAAACTTAGTTATCGATGCAATAGAGAAAGTGAAAGGTATTCATGAGAATTATTAGTTACTTAGAGCTGGCAAAAGGCGTATGCCGATAAGCAAATGAGATAACTTGAATTTCAAGTAGGTGATAAAGTTTTTCTCAAGATATCTCCGATGAAAGGAGGTAAGTTGATAACTCGATACATTGGTCCATTCTCTATCACCCAACTAATTAGAGTAGTGTTGTATGGGCTAGATTTACTACCAGCATTATCAGGAGTGCATCCTATATTTCATGTGTCCATGTTAAGGAAGTACGTCCTTGATAGTACCCATGTCTTACCGGATGTACCAGTAGAGATAACTTCTCAATTGACATACGAGAAATGACCCATGATAATCATCGACTGCCAAGTTAGAAAGCTTAGGTCTAAGGTATATCCTTCGATGAAGGTAAATTGGGATCACCATGGAAGAAAAGAGACGACTTGGGAACCAGAAGCCCTTATAAAGGAAAAATACCCATATTTATTTGGTATATGATCTTATTCAATAGTTCTTTTAGCATTTTTTTTTTTTAGAATTCAAGGATGAATTCTTCTTTAAGAGGGATATAACTTGTAATGTCTTAATCCCAAAAAAATAAAAAAAGGGACTCGAATGAAAGAGTGTAAAATGTAGGGATTAAGTAGAAAATGTAAGAAATTTGATAAATTTCAATTTAACCTCTCAGCCTTACAAATCCCTAAATTGAAAATTTTTCCCTATTTCCTTCAAATTTTTGGTGCCTCACTCCACCCAAGCTTATCTCCCTCTTTCACCACTGGTTTCATCTCCTTTTCTCCGCTAACCACAATTGATCAACCACCATTTTCTTCCAACTATCTTCCCTAGTCATCAAAGAGGGCATGGAGTTCCTGCTAATGCTGTTTCATGCTGCTACAGCCGCGATTTCAAGGGGTTTTTCATCTCTGTAAGTTAATTCTTGTAGCTGTTAATAAGGCTAAAGCATTGAGTTATTTTACCCAATTTTCTTAGGGGTTTTGTTCCCATTTTGGGGGTGCTGAATTCTTTAAATTTAAAACTTTGCTCAACTTCCAAATTTCTCAATTTGATTCCTTCATTGTTGTTTGCCTTGGCTTGATTTTAAATAGAAATTCTATTTTGTTAAATTTAATGGGTTGAAGTCTGTCAACCTTGAGTTTGATATAAGATTTTCAGTTTCTCAAGGAGTTAGGAAAAATGAGTAATTTCTCTTAATATTCATTGCTTTGTTATTGCTAGGTTTTTTGGTTATGCATATAGATTATGGTAGCTTGAAATCTTTATACTAGGTTTTAGTTCCTAGTTGAATGATTCTTGAATTTTATTCTAATGGAGGATTTGATTTAGGAATTTGCTTACACTGTTCTTGAGTTTGGGCATTCAAAGTTTTTCAATTAGGTGGTTGATGTTATTGGCCATTCAAAATTGGTTCTAAGGACCCCTTGTGTGGCATTGCAATTTTAGAAAATTTCTCTTAATTTTGTACTTGAGAATGAAGGGTCTACAAGTGTAAAACTCCTATATGATTAAACCATCTTTGTCTCTGAATGATGGAGTTTAAGTTTTGTTCCGTTTGGATTTCTATTCACAGTAGAAATTTTGAAACCAAATTATGAAGTGCTTGATTGTTCTAGTTTAATCCTTATTCATAGAAATTTCCCATTTTAGTTATAGTGGTTGTGTTTGGAAACAATTGTAAATTTATGATGCCAATGTGGTAGGTGTACATGTTATAATTATAGAGATGCTTGAAACAAATTCTTTGGACCTGAATCTGTCTTTAGGTGGAGTTTCGGTAGAAATAATCACTTTATTGCCTACAGTTTGAGGGGTGAGCGGATATCTACTTATCTCTGGATGCTTAAAACTTTAACTTTTATATTATGGTTTAAATGTATTATTTAAGCATGAGTTGAGATGTTTTTGAAATAAGTGAAATGCATATGTGAATTTATTAATTTTTCCAAATTATGATATTTTCCCAAGTATTCTTGGGAAGGTGTAAACTGTGTAATATTTTTGAATGTGTTTAGAACTTTGTTATGGGATCCATGGTAGAGTGGTGATAGAACCACTAGGTGCACCTAGGTTACAACCTTTATAAGTCAAAGGCAGTTCTTGGTAAAGGGTATTTCTGTTAGTGAGTGCAGTTTTTGGCAGAAATTATGAGGAATATGAATGGTTCCTCCGGATGAGTAAAAATCCAGAAAAAGGTAATTGACTGAATATGTTTCCTTTGGTGAGTGCAGTTCTCGAAGGTGAGGATTAGTCGCCCCTCCAATTGAAACTATTTTTCTAGAGTGGGACGATCATTTCTCAATTTAGGTTCTTCTGTTGAATCATTATAGATCCTAGTATTTTGTGGACGCCAATGAAATATTTCTAAATTTCAATTTCTCTTGTGATAATATTACCAATTATTTTTATTTTTTATTATCTGGTATATAAATTATCTTGTTTCCTAGAGGTAAGTTGTATTATGTGCATAATATTATATATTAATTATACTTTATGTATTGAAGCAGTGTTTTTAAACATAATAATTTTAATAGTAATGCACTTTACATTTTGGAGTTTATGAATCCCTTGGTAAGTATTTCTTCCATTTACTGAGTTAGTGTGACTCACCCTTTCAATTTCTAATATTTTTGATATCCATCTACTAGTGAGCTTCCTTAAGCTCCACCCAGACCCTTTGAGTTTACTAATTAATTTGGTAGGCATAACCCTGAGTAGTAGTGGAGTATACTTTTGGAATTGTGGACAATGTTGGTTAGGAATTTTACATTTGAAATAAGGGTCATGGTCTATAATTATAATTGCATAGTCTATGTGTAGTTAGTTTATACATGATGGACCCATTTATAATTTCTATTTAGGCAATAGAGAGGCCATTTGAATTTTGGTGGGCCTATCTACCTTGTGGTTATTTTGTTTGTACTTTGGGATAGTTCATATTTTAGGGGAAACTTAGCCGATATCTTTATAAAATTTGACTTTTGAACTATTATGTTAGATTGTGATTTTTTTAATTATTCAACTCATAACTTACTTTAAATTGCATTAAGTGCATTGAGTACTCTTGGTTGGTAGGTTATTACCTAGGTGCCATAAAGTGGGGCGTGACAAAAAGGGCCTTGACCACTCCAACAAGGAAATCCATGGGAATTCCTTTTTTGCAGAGGAAAAAATCATAGATTACCTGCTATGGTTGAGCTCTTGGGTCGTAAAGAAAGCTTGTCTAAGAAGGAGAACTTAAATCAGAGTATAATGATGATTGATGAAGAGTTAAGTTTCTCTTGTAACTCTTTTGGATCCCTTATTCCTAAATCCAAAACAAATTCTGAGAAAGAAGTTAGCTCCCAAGACAATGAAGAAGAAAAAAAGTTGAATGAACCAAAAATGCCTTCCTCATAAAAGATATTTAAAGATGAAGGGGTGAGGGAAAAAGCACTCATACCTACCTACTATGAGGAAGAGAAACAAGAAGAGGAAATCCCTTTAATTAGGAAACACAAAGGAAACTAGCCCATGGAAGAGTCAGTAAAGATATTGGAGAAAGAACCTATGAGAGCCATTACCTATCACTTTGCCCCCAAAAACCAAACCTTCATTGGCTCAGTCACCAAAGCTTATTGCAAAGAATCAAAAGTTAATAAGAAACAAGTGGAAGCGAAGAAGATAATCAGTAAGCAATCATAAAGGAAAACAGGAAAAAAAAAGGAAGGTGGCCCTGAATCTTTGTTAATTGAAATGCTGAATGCCAAGTTTGAAATCTTAGATGATGTTGTATCTAAGCATTACAAGGAACATAAAACACTTGCCTTAGATATGTAGTTTGAGATGACTAAGGTGAAACACCATTTGCAACACTTGACTAATATGCTTGAAAGCCTTATTAATATACCTCAACCCTCAAAGCTACTTGTTAAGAGGAAAGGTTCTACATCAACATCTCAACAAATAGCTCTTGATGCAACACCACTAAATGTAGAAACTCAGGATAAAGACTCTAATGAAACCCATTCTAACCTTGTTGACGCCACCACTATTCCTGACCCTGCTCCAGATGCACCCTTATCTTAAGTTACTTGTGATGTTTAGATTGATGTTTAATTTTATTACTATTTCTACTTACTATGTGTTTTTATTTTACTCTGTGGCTTCCTTTGAGACTCTTTATTAGACCTTAGCCACATGACTATCATGTCTATGGATACTACTATGCTATGTTTATCCTATGGATGTTATTTCTGGCTGCTTGTGCTTATACTTTATCTCTGGTTATTATGATTGAGTATTCAACTTATTTTTCATGATGCCAAAGAGGGAGAAGTAAGAGAAATAAGTTTATCAAAATTGAGTATTACATCTTTATCAAAATTGAATGCACAGATTCAGGGGGAGCCTGCCTGATAAATGGTCAAGTTAAAGGAATAAGGGAAGTTTTCTAACTATTTACATATTGATTCTTATTAGTCAGTATATTTGCATTTTCTCTTAATAATTAGTTGTTGTCATCAAAAGCTTAAAGCATATTTCAAAGCAGGAAGTAACCGCCCACTTTGTTTTCAAAAGAGAAAACATGTTCTAGAAGCCTTTTAGCAAAAACTTAAATGATATTATTTTTTATTCAAAATGAAATGACTAATATCTTAATTGTTCAAAGAGATTATATCCGCAGCTTGCAAAGCCATAGACAGCAAGTGTGAACTCTGTAAATGGATCGTACAATGCTTCAAGTTAAAGAATTCAAATTCGAGAATGTAAACATCTTTTCCGGTAAATGTCAATAACTATGAAATTAGTCTGCAGCAAGCTATGAAGGTTGCTGCAAAAATTAATGATGCTCTTGAACAACTAGTGAAGAACAACAGCTTCAAAGTGGGAGCATAAACCACAAGATATTATAAAAAGGGCTATATACTAAGTTTACAATGAGAGCAAATCATACACTTCTTGAGCTACACTTGTGTTTAGTCATTGAGTGGGAGCTGAGTGCTTACCTAAGCCATCTAAACATCATTCTATAAGGTTTGCTAGATTCACCCAAGAGAAAATCTAGCATGAATTTACCATGTGTGGGTTGTAAGAAGTTGAGAACTTGAACCTGTGTTAGAGTTTGGTAGGTTCTTAAGAGAAAAACCTAGTGGTTGATAGGTTACCCAAGGTGGTTGTAAAAAGCTAAGAGTACTTGAGCCAATGAAGTAAGTTTGGGTAGGTTCTTAGGAAAAACTCATTGAGGTTAGGTTAACTAGGGTTTTAGTTGTAGAAGCTTGATAGCTTGTACCTATATTTTTTGATTACCCATATAGTGAAATTCCATTGCTTTGTGCTTAGGGAGCGAACATAGGACCTAGAATCTATTGGATATGAACCACTATATATCTTGGTGTGATCCTCCCTTACTCTTACTTGTCGGATCTAGTGATTACCCCTAGGTGTTTGTGGTACGAGCATGGGTTTTAAAATTTTTTGAAACATTACAAACTTGTAAAACTGGCGGAAATAAAACACCAATGCAAAATCACATCACGGTTAGATAGAAGAAGGAGTGGAGAATTTTCACATACCTCTTGTAGTCACTTTAATCTTTGTAATTTACTTCCTGCACTTACCGCCTATTCTTTGCGAAGTGCTAATCCACGAAACCTATGGTGAATTTGTTTAGTGATTGGAAGAAAATAAAAGATGAAAGAATTAATTAGATGGATTTCTCAAATTTGAAATAGAAAACCTTCCCTTTTCCTTCAAGTATGGCGTGTAGAAATTGCACTCAATGAAACTCCAATCACCTTATACAAGCTCTCAGTCACTTAAGAATCAAAGTACGGAATATGTGCCTCTCTATCTTTTCTCAAACTCTTAATATGTTTTTTGGCTTCTTTCTATTCTCTAATGTGGACGGCTAAGCCCCCTTGTTAAGTGAGGAGAGGTTTAAGTTATATTTATAATAGTCTAACTCGAGGCAACTTAAGTGCAATTAAAAAATAGTTATCCCTAAAGTTTAGGGATTCCATACACCTACTAGGGAAAGAGTAGATAATCAAATCTTCTAATTAATTTATCAATTAATAATTATATTATCTAATTGATAAAGTAATATTTATTTAACACTTAAATAAAATATGTTGGGCTTTCTAATTGGTTAGGCTTGAATAAAAATTCTAATAAAAGAATCTATTTTATTAAATTCCTTTTGACTTAATTAGTCTCCTAGTGAAAGTAGGTTTCCTTAAAAATTAAAACTCTTTTAATTTTCAACCTTTATTGACTTTAGTGAATTAGGTTAATTAGTAGTGAATATATATTTGAATATTTCAAATATCAATTTTCCTCCCGTAGCCGTGAACCTCTCCATCATATAGGAAGGAGGTTGTTTCACAACTTTAAATAATTCAAACTTTGCAACAATATTAGGATAACTTATTAATTAAATTAATTTTATCCCAATGAAATGCTGTGGCCAAAATTCTTAATTGAATGGGGATTAAATTTAATTTTTATCAACTTCTTTAAATTAATTAATTTAAACATTTCAAATATTAATTTAAAGTAGTGTAATAAAATAATTACTTAAGATAAATGTTGTTTAGATTAAGACAACTATTGTCTTAATTAAAACAATCATTGTCTTAAAATTATATTGTCTAATTAAAAAAACACTTGTTTAATTTAGACAAATAATGTAAGAAATATTTTGTCTCTTTAGTGACAAAAATGTTTTTCACATTTTCAAGCATGCTTAAGACAATATTTATCCTAAAATAATTCTTTATCTAAATTAATACAACTCTTGTCTTAATTATGACATAAATGTTTTAAGCTATCATTTAATTTAATCTAAAGTTCTTCCAACATAATGTGGAATGAACTCTCCAAAGTTAGGATGGGAATCTGTTTGGACAAAGGAATTTCAAGCTCTAATAAATTTGAAATTATTTTAATCTCATTAAGATAGTCTAAGTTTATTAATCATGAAGTCATTTCACTAAAGACTCATGATTTCACTCTTGAAAAATCTTGAAATTACGAGAAGTTAGTGTTGAATGTTGATTTGTAAATTTGCAAACTTAGGTTTGTGAACCCTTGTAGCCATCCATTGTCACAAGGTAAAATTATCATTTTATTCCTTATATCCATTTTGTTCCTTGGTCTCAGATTTCATTTGATAAGTGATTAGATAATCTTTTAAAACTTTTCTAAAATTATCTAGAAATGATGAGTAGCTAATTCATGATTTCACTGGGCCTAGATATGTCACTTGTCTTCCTGAAATCACTAGAAGTGAGGTAATGGTACGACCTCCATTTTCTGAATTTATGTTCTTGGATGTTTACTCCCACTATGATCCCAACATATGGAGTCTTGACCAATGTCACACAATAGTCGTGCCCATAGTATATCAAATATTACAATGGTCATAAACACGAGTCCATAATCCATCAAGATTTCAGTTTTACCACTAGCAGATGCAATATGCTTGAGTTCAAGTTCAAAGTAACAGTATTAACTTGAACTTGATATCTCACTTGGTTCCAATTCATTTAATAGTGTCATTACCTGAAGTCTATTACTTCAATGATTTAAGATTCATCATTCTCTTATAAAAGAATCTTATCCTTTCTACAGAGGTAATATGGACACTATAGTCTTTATTGAATAGCGTGACCAACTCTATTCAGTGACTGTGAATAATATTTTAGATTCATCTAAAAATACATATCTTCTTTTGCATAACCCTTATGTAAATGTATATTGAATTATTAGAATCTAGGAACCTTAATAGCTAGAAAATGAAGCTTACATAAATAAACTCTTTATTTATTAATATTAAAATGTATTTACATGAAATTGGGGAATACAGCTTTCTAGGGTAACCTATTCCTAAGATTAGTCTTCTTGATTAAAGTTTCTTAACACTAAAGTTTGATCTTCTACTTTGATTAAAAAAATTTTTTATTGAAATTTTTTTTAGACCTGTTGTTCTAAAAAGGCTTGCCTCTTAAAAATTGTAAACCTTAGTTGCTAAGCTTTTATCCTAACCAATCAATATTTCTCTATGAAATATTTTGAAAAAGAAGCAGCTTAATTTTCTGGTTAACCAAATAAGAAATTCTTTTACCTGCTTGAAAAAGTTTTAAATCTAAAAGCACTTAATTCAACCCACCTTCTTGTGTGCACGTTGTTATTTGAACTAACAATAGGCATCAATATGTGTATTTTGGAGTGAAAATATAATTTTTTTCAAGGAAACATTATAGTTTTATATTTTAAATTAATTTTTTCTATGTGACGATTCTTGTATTAAGCTAGGATGAATTTTGGTAGGGTGATGGTCCTTTGATCAGGTGCTTATCTTGTAGTAGAGGAAGTGTAAACTACGGCCGGGTTGGCGATACCCGGACTTTGACGCTGAAGTTAGATTGATTAGGGGTGAATAAAGAAATAATAAATAATGGTGTGCCAAAAATAGTAAAAAGGAAGATTTATTTTCGTACCTACAGTGGGCTATTTATAGGTAGATGCTGGGGGTATTTTTATCCTTAGGTTGATTGAAGCTGGGCTTCTTATTGGGCACTAGGATAGGTCTATGACACTTTCCCCCCTTTGAGACCAGAGATTGATTTATCGATCATATAGCTCAGAGCGGACAATGTTGGCGTTGCCTTATGTTGTGTCTTGTTAATCCACTAGTAGTGACATTTCCATTCTTTGGATGTATACTCTTTGTCTTCATCTTGAAAAAGGCGTGTCGTGTGGCCGTTTGAATTAGTTCAATAAACGTGATGCTTTTTCTAGGTTTGTGACATTCTGGAAATACCCTATAAATAAGGTTACATTGAGAGTTCACTCACTTTTTCTTGCGAGTTATTGGGTGGTTGTCGAAGAGCTTTGAGTTGATATTGTGTCTTTGTTGTTTTTTGTACTTTTTTCTGCTATCGCATTTGTTATTGCTTCTTTTCTTCATTCTCTCGGTATGTTTTCTCTCAACGCTATGTTTTTGTTTTTCTTTAGCAATGATTGTCTGCAAAATTTGGTTGATCATGCCCTACGTTTGTTTCGTTTGTTTTGGATTGAGAAGGTTATACTAATTTTTTCTTCTTGTTTTTCTCTTCTTCTTCTTCTTCTTCTTCTTCTTTCTTCTTTCTTTTTTTAGGTAGGCTTGTAACCATGGACAAAGGAAAGTGTAAGGTTGGCAATAAGAAGCCACGTGATGACTCTCAGAATTTGGTGGGAGTTGACTAACCTATACATTCTGATGGTTTGAGTTATGGTTAGGTAACTTATCTTTCCTCTTACTTTTCTACTAAGCTTGGGGCTGACGAGGAGCATCTGAGCTTGTTTCTCTAGAATACTCAATTTGGTTTTGGTAGTCTTGTGGATCAGTCTTTATTTTTGCCCGTTGATAAGAAGAGGCTTAAGTCTTCTTCTCTTTTTGGTATGAGGGAGACTATTGTGGCTTGAAAGCTACAGAACCAGATTAAAGAGCTGATATGCGATCGATGCTGAGCTAGGGATTAGGCTAACTTGAATTGAGCTAACTAAGTTTAAAGAAGAAGTTGCGAAGGTGGGAGGGGTCCGTGCTTTAGCAAAGGTGGATGAAGCTCTAAGTTGAGGGGACCCACACTAATGAGATTGAGGCTTGAGTATGGAAAGAGAAAGTCTGGGCATTGGAAAAGAAGGTGTGGGCTTGTATAGACGAGTTGGAAATGGAGGTTGATCATCTCCTCATCGAGCTTGCGAGGATGTATGGTGCTCATGGTACTTAGGAATTAAAAAGAGAGGAGGTAACTGCCTAAATAAACTGACAATAGAGGAGAGCTTGTGATTCCAAAGATCGACTTCGAGTCCATAAAAGAGAAAGGCTCGTCAGTAATTATCTTGAAGCATTTGATAGGGGTTTTGATCACTGTTTGGGGCAAGTGACAACATATATTCTTACATTGACTAGGTTATATTTAAGGATAAGTGTTTTGCTTTTGGTGGTCATTGTGTCCTATTTTGTAATGACATTATACTTTTGATGTTGGGCCGTTATGCCCTATCTTTTGTAATGATCTTTATTTTGTTGGTTCCGAGTTGGGTCGTTATGCTTATTTTGTGATTTTTGAGTATTTGTCATTTTATTTCAGTTGGCTATATTTCAATTGGGAGTAGAAAAGGGATTATGCGCACTTGTCCCTTTTAATATTTTCGAGGTCGAGAGTGGGAGGTCCAAGTTATGGTGAGAGGTTGCTTTATATCACTTTGTTTGATAGGGCTTAGCCACGGCATTTAGTTTTCATAAGATTTGACTTCTTTATCTCTTGCCATGAAATCTGTGTAATGATTTTCAATTGTTATATGGTTTTTGTTTCCTTTATAGATAGGATTCCCCTTTTTTTAGGTTTTTATTCTGGCTGTAAGAGTGTTGGATTCCTTTTTTGTTTCCTTGGTTTGCAAGCACGGTGCGAGATTAAAGAGGTTAAGAGCTTGTAGTTTAAGATCTAGCTTGTGGATTTCTTGAGTTCTTCCTTGACCTTTTTTGTTTGTCGATTTTACTTAACTGAGTACTTTGCTTCTTCAGGATCTATTCCATTGGTGGAATGGGTAGACTGGCTAGGTTAACTTGCTAATAGAGGAGGGAGGCACTAGAGAAGAAGCTTTTTGAGTTAGGAGCGACTCGGGCTCTTGTCTAGGATGCTTGGGTTCGAGAAGAGGAAGCACTTTCTCAGGTGAAAGTGTTAAAGAAAGAGGTTGGTTGCCTTAGAACTATGTTGGCTGACTCCTGCACTATTCTGCTTGTAAAGGCACAAGAGTGTGAGCTATTAGGAGCTTAGTTAGCTTATCATGTGAAGCATGTTCCTAACTATAAAGGTCGATTACGGGCTCGTGTTAGGGAGAAGATTGTTAGCAATTATCTTAAAGCCTTTAGAGGGGGTTTTAATTATTGCTGTGGGCAGGTGAAGTTGATTTTGCCCGACTTCCTGAGGGATTGTCTTGATTTCCTAAAACAGATAAAGGATGGTATTTTGGTGGATCTTGAGGAAGGTGAAGATAGAGTTGAGGATGTAGACTTCCGAGTGGATGAGTCAGTCAATGATACAAATTCCTCTTATGGGTAGATTGTCTTTAAGTTTCTTAGTAGTTTTTTTTTTAGTTGCATTAACTTTCATACATCCTTGGAGTGGTCAGGGCTGATTTTTATCTTTCATTTCTTTGTTATTGTCGATTTGGTCTTCTTTTTTGTTTTTACTTGACTTGCTATTATCTCTAGGGGTTGATGGTTTTAACCATTTGTTGATGTCACCCTTGGACATTTTGATAAATCTTGGTTTTGGTATTGGCTCACTGTTGACGTCAGCATTGGCTTCCATGATGGTCTAGTCTTCGCCTCTTTTTTTTTTTTTTTTTTTTTTTTGTT
>JASKGM010042647.1:0-22047 GCA_034509205.1 Ceratonia siliqua
ACACTACCTCTGAATATGACCATCATAACTAAAAGAATGGAATTATACGTGTAAATTCAAAATTTGATTTTTTTTTTGAACTTCCCACTGTGAGTAAATTCAAACTGTGATCAACTTAAGCTTCAATATTCACCAAGGAAATTAAACTCAGTAACTCAGTGCATTAGGATATATATATATATATATATACACCTCGATATGTAAAGGGAGTTAGGGATGGAAATCAAAGTAAAAACACTCAGAGCCCACGTTTAAGATTTGAACAGCATCCTTCATCAGAATCAACTTAATGTTAAGTGAATTATTTGTCTTTAATGAATTAGCTTTTAAAGTTTCAGTTACAGACTCATACGCACAAGAAAACCAATGGAATTGACAAGAATCAAAATTTCTTTTCTTCTTCTGAAATTTCAAAATTCTGAATTTGCCATACCCCTTCAATTTGACTGTTTTCAGAGGAATAATTGTTATAATCTTGTTTACCAAGGATAGCAGCAGGAGTTACCTTGAACCACCATAGCTGCTGTTTGCAAAATGCCCACGGGAACTGCCGCTGAAAGTACCTCACGGTGGCTGGGACAACCTGCTACAGGGTGAACTTGTGGAGGAATTCGGTTGTGGCAGATTGAACGGCGAGACCTTCGTCTTCCTCGCGAATCACCTCCACGGTTTGAGACCTTGCACGGCCAGAACCAGTCACGCCGCAGCCTGCCTCTTCCACGGCGATGTTGGGTGGCCCGGCAGATGATGGCTGACGGCAGCAACTCGTGACGAATGAGGAGTGAACGAGAGAAGGGGGAGGAAGGCGTTTTCTCCTTGGTGCTATGGCGGGATGTTTTTAGAAAGAGAGGGGAAGAAAGATGTGCAGTTATAAAAAAAAGGGGAGGCGTTTTCGGGGGTGAGGGAGAGAGAAGAGGAAGGAAAAAATTAAATTTTAAATTTAAAAATTAAATTTTTTTTTTATAATTAGATATTACAAAATAATTTTAAAAAAATCAAAAGATTTTTTTTTGAATTTTTTAAGTATTATATAATTTTTTTAAAAAAATTTCTCTCACTTATTTTTTAAAATTAAAATTATAAAAAATTTAAAATTTTAAAAATTAAAAACCCTCTCCTGAGTATGCTACTCAGGGTAGGGTAGAAACCCTCATTTTACAAAGGCTTTCTTAGCCAATCATCACATCCTATTCCATTTATATCATCTTACTACATATAACACTATTAATTTTAAGTCCGGGACAATAGGCCGACTTGTTTTCTGAGGGATAGTGCCTTGAAAATTAAGGTCCGAATTTAAGCGGGTCCATTCGAGCTGTGCCTCTAGTCCAAATTTTTTTTTATCTTAAATAGCATATGAATGTATTACAGTATTAAAAAATATCATTCTTTTTAGATAATAGATGAAGATGATCTAAAAGACCAAATGAATGCAACATCTAAAATATATTCAAATATCATTATTTAAGATGATGCTTGGTAAATTTTTTAATTTATAATGTTGAATTAGGATAATTTTATGATATTATTATTATTATTATTTAATTTGAAATTGTTGTTTACTATGAGTAATTTATTTTTATTGATATATACTTATTTTGAATAATTTAAAAAATATTTTTTGTGTGTATTTTATTAATTTTCTATTTTATTAATTTTATAAAGATTGATTTTTGTGATAAGAACATTTCTTTATGAGAAAAGAAGCAAGGTCACACAGAAGAGGAGATGATATTGGTGAGTTCACCCATTTCTTTTAAACAATATCAATGAGGCAATGGTATGAGAGGAAGATAGGTTATATATCTTACAAAGAGAATTCCATTGTATGTATATATTATTAGCTTATAATCTACCACACACCAAAATAAATTTTGGTATGAAAGTTACATTAGCTAAGCATCTTTATTTGCATCCTTAATCATTGACCAATACTTTAGAAAGTACCCGTACTTAAAAAATAGGGTTATATCTGTATTCATTATATATTCAGTACTCATATTAAATATGACAAGATACTTTAAATTATATTTATACACTTTATATTATTGTGTCACAATATTTATAATTTGAAATTTCTTCTTAAGTATTATTTGCAGCCACAACATTACTCTTACACAGGTGACCTTATAGGCATATAATCAATCGTTTTTAGGCAGATGTTATCTTACCACTCAACTGTGCGGGCGTTGTGGTTACGTTCCCACTTTAGGGCCATTCGATCATTGTTGGTTGTAGGGTGGCCGTTAGATCAATTGTGGAATAAAAAAATTAGATGACCAGCAACCTGCTTAGAAGGTGAAAAGCAATTTATGTTAAATTTGATTGTTTAATCTGTTAAGAATAATAAATTGCACAAATGGGCCACAGAGGAATTTTCATTGAAATTGACTCTTTAATCCTTCAAGAATAATAAATTGCATAAATGTCCCATAGTTATTCAGGGTCTTCGTGCTTTAGCAAAAAAGAAGATCAAGCTTCAGTCCCTGTCGAGTCACCCATCTTTAACAGTAGCTTTCCTGTCTCGTTTCTTGTCACTCACTAGCACTGTTCCTAATCCCTAACCGGCATCTTTCCTCGTAACCCAAAGTAATGAGTTTGGATTCTAGATTGCTTATCTCTTTTTTGCATGATTAGAAGGTTCCTTTCTGAGATGAGTTTGAACTCAAGTTAGCTTTTTGTGTTAGTCCTCATCGCAACCTATTAGTTATTATTCACAAAAGATTTGTAATAGTTTTTTGGCAAGGTTTTGATTGGCTAGGAGTTGATTTGTGGATTTTGGCACATTTTGAGTCTTGGGGTTGTGTTTGAAATTAGATTATGATTTTTTTGATAGTTTAACCCATTAATTTTGGGGTATATTCTGCTTTTATGTTGTGGGGAATGGGAGGGTTAAGCCCTTTCTTTATATGTGTAAAAACTCCTTGGATTTTTCCATTGTTGACCGATGACTGTCTATAGTGTGACTACACGTGTTATAACATACTAATGGCTTATTCAATATAAGCAACAAAACAAACTAATAGTTTGTGTACAAAAGTTGTGATAGTTTTACTCTGTTCTTAATGAAGGGAAAGTTGCTTGGTATACACAAATTCAAAAACTTTATGATTCTTCTGAGCTTCTTCCTATTTAAAGTAGAATGACAGCTTTGAAAATAGTGTGAATAGATAGATATTAAAAGGTTCTCAGCCCCATAAACTTTATCCCAAAACAAAGGGTTCTCATAATAGTTACAGAAATGTTAGACTCATTTATAATGAGAAAAATAAAAGCGAAATTTTCAAGCAAACACTACTCTTGTTTTATTCAACAAGCATGTAACATATGTGTTTGTCTATGCAAAGTAGTTGCCAAATACTCGTGTAAAAGAGG
This sequence comes from Ceratonia siliqua, assembly GCA_034509205.1. NCBI lineage: Eukaryota > Viridiplantae > Streptophyta > Magnoliopsida > Fabales > Fabaceae > Ceratonia > Ceratonia siliqua. The sequence goes on from JASKGM010042647.1 coordinate 3,376, forward strand.
AAAAATGCTAGAAGCTGAAAACCTATTAAGAAGGAAAAAAAAATCTGAAAAATCAGGAAGCCATGTAATAAAAAATTTCAACTCAAAGACAATAAAGATTTTTTTTAATAAATAGACTTATAGTTAGTAGCTCAGTAATCAACAGACATTTAGACCAGATAAAATACTAATGGTAAAACTTAGAATTGTTTTTCCTTGGTCAAGATATCTTATGGATCTCAAGGAATTTACCCTCTTCATAAAAACAAAGTTCTCAGTGAAAAGTAAAAGGTTGGTAAGCCTTTCAAATTATATGTGAATGAAATTCAACATAATCTACCTTGAAAGCATTAAAGATTGTTAAAGTCATCTTATCAAGAATCAAGCCTCCAGCTAATGTCCCCAAAATCTCACAAATAATTGTTGGACCTGAATCCCCTCATGTTATGTTACATCCAATGGCTGTCCTCCTACCTATGCCTTGCCCACGCCCTATCCAATGGCTCTCATGGAACAGGATCTCCTCATATAAATAAGGGGATCCAAAAGCATAATTGTCGTACCTCCAAACAAGTCTGCATTACGCTGTCAAAAATGCACTGTTAAAAAGAACATCATATAGGCCACAGCCTAAAGGTAATACCAGGCTTGCATTAAAGTGAAGGGAAAATACACAATGCGTAGATAAGCAGCAGGACAAAAAGAAAACAGAAAGAATATGTAAATAAAAAGGGCTAATTATAACAGTGCCATATGGTAAATGTTATACCCTGCCTTTTGCCCTAGTATGTGGAAGCTCCATGACAAAATTGTATGATATATATCCTGGCAATGGAAAAAAATTGATAAAAAAATAACAATTCAAGAACACATCAAATAAAACATGAAACTAATGCTTCTTGAGAACTGAGAGCAGAGTGCTGAAGCAACAACATACCTTGATCTATAACTAGAATCTCATCCAAAGCTGGTGGTTCATGAAACTTTGTTGGATATCCACAATTTGCTACTTTCTCTTTCTCAATTCTCTAAGGCAAGTCTAATTAAAGTGTGAAAAAGAGAAACAGTGTCAAAGTATTCAATTTTGTGTGGGGTGAAAGTATACATATATTCATACATGCAATCACTTATACATGCAAAACACACACACACACACTCATACATTTCTAAAACTATTTTGCCCAACAATAACATACCTAAAGTCCATCTACTAACAGTATAGAATTTTTGTAATTAGTTAAGGGCATTTTATCTCCCCCCCCAAAAGAAAAAGAAAAATATAAACACATACTACTCGTACATTTTCAACAAATAAAGATGAGATTAAAAAAATTAAACTTATGTCAAACAGAAACACCTTACCTTCACATGCTCTGGAGCTTCAACTTGCTCTACTTTATGAATAAATTGATTGAATGGGTAATAGGGGAGCAAGCAAGAGAATGCCATTCATGTATAACTTAAGTAGGTTACCTAAATCATGAACCTAACAAAAAGCAGCACGTAAAAAATGAAAATGGGAATGGCCAAATGAATACCCGAATAAGGCTGTAACTATCACTGACTGAAAGGCCCCTTTTGGCCCTAAAAAAAGAAAAAAGAGAATGGGTCATCCCGCCTTGACTCACATGGTCAAAATGGCAAATTAGAAATCTTCTAATCAGCTCGCCCCATTTGTAAGGTTGGATGGGCCAATCCAATGAGTTTTACTTATTTTAACAGTTCTAATATTTATGTACTTTAACGGAAAGTTACAAATATTTAATAATCACCCATTTCAATTTTTTTGAATTTTTTTTACATTTTCATTTTCTTTAATTTTTTGAACTTTCTTTTTTAAATTTTTTCTTAAATTCTTTTCTTTAGAATAAAAGAAAAAAAGTAAGAAACCATCATATTCTTCAAAGTCATATCTAATCATATAAATTTATTTTTTGAATTCAAAACTGACAGATTTAAAACTTTAATTATTAACTAATTATACAATTATAATATTAAGGTTTTCAAAATCATAAATGATACAAAACTAAGGAGGAAGAAGATTAACAGAAAGGATGAAAAGCAATGCTGTTATTTATTGATTCAGAAAGAGTATTCCAATTTCTGATAAAGGAAAGCATAATAGCTGAAACTGAAAAGTGAAAACCATAACAGCTGGTTGGATAGCTGGCATAACCAACTCAATACAAACTCATTTTATAGCCAAATACTCTATCAATATATAATAGGATACATGCTTTTTATATTTTATTTTGTTTTCAAAAAATTAATTAATGATATGGAGGCTCATAAAAAAGGGTAAATTAAAATTAATTTAAAATGAGTCATTTAATCTCATGTAATTTATTTTAGCATCATTTAATTATTCTATGATTTTTTTACTTAATTTTAACAAAATAAATCACATTAAAATAAAAATGATAAACAATTGTATTATTAAATATTTATTTAACTTACAATTTGAATAATTTTATATTATTATTAAGTTTAAATTGATATTTAAAAATTAAATTATCTGTTTAACTTAAGTAATAATCTTAAAATAATATGAAACTATTTTAATTTTCTAACAATAAAATTATTTGTTTTTAATATTTATTGATTTTACTAAAATTTATATAAAAAAAATTAAAAGTGACTAATCTAGCGCTCCCAAAGTAGCTTATTTTTAAAAATTTGCTTATTTTGTTTTTATTTGTTTATTTAAAATTAATTGTAAAAGTATTTTTTTAAAATTAGTAAAAATATTATTTATTTTTAAAGTAAGAAAATATTACTTAAAAAATAATCTAATAAAAAAAAATTTTGTTGACAAATATATCTTTAAAATATTTTATAAATTTTTAAAAAAATATTTTTATATATCATTTTTAATAATTTTATATATTAAAAATTACTTTTAAATTTTTGTATCAAAACATAAAACATATAATTTTTTTAGTAAAATTACTTCATAATTATATCCAAATAATAACTATTTATTTTTTAAAAAAATTATTTTTGTTTAAAACATTTCCTTACCAACTCAAACTCGTTCAAACACCTCTTAAGTGATAAGTGGTCTTGTGGTACACTTTAAATCTTGAGGAATAATATGTGTTCATCACATATTTATATACTTTTATACATCATAAAAAATGAGAGAAAGAAAAAAAAATATTTTTTAATAAAAAATAACATGTTATAATTTAAATAATGATACACGATGATGTGTTTTTTGAATAATGGACATCTATAGTTTCTCTTAAATCTCGTGGCACGGTCACCTTGGTCAAACCAAGGTAAAATGAATTTTATTAAAAACAAAAACTAATTTTAAAACCCTAAACCCTACAAGAAAATAAAAGAAGAAAAATCCATCAAGCTCAGCTGTAAGGCTTAAGGCATTAGCAGGCTGCTTCAGAAATATCTGCTGCGGCGGTGTCTGTGAATTTGGCAGCTGTTGCTGATTCGATCTAACCCCGTTAACATTCAACGGCAATTTGGTGGGAGACTGAAGAACTGAAGTGTTAATTGATCATTATTCCCAGGAATCCGGCTAGCTGAGTTGTAGGGCTGGTTTGATTTTCTCGTTCTCTCGGTCATTTTATGCATTGACATACCGAAGTTCAGGTACTCTCTTCTCTGCTGTAGCGGCTCCAGTGATGGCTGCACCTTGTTGGGGGCTTATTGTATTTTCTTTTCCTTTGGGTTTGTTGTCTTAGCCATCAAATCCTCCGCAACTGATTGATATTTTCAAATTTTCATCTTTTCAATGCCTTGCGTTTGGATGAAGTAATTTAAGACAGGAATGCATTTTCTGGGAGTATTTGCATTTCTATCACATAACAAAATTTCCATTGAATTTCCCTCTTTTCTGTCGTCACGATAAGCCCCTCAAACCTTGCTTTTCCACCTCAGTTTAGCTTCTTCTGATATGCTTTCGCGGTAGTTGTGACTCTTTCTTTATTAATAACTTGCACTGAATAGCACATCTCAAAGTTTTGCCCTAGAGCTGTTTGATATAATTCCTGAACTAATTCACAAATGAAGGTAAAGTAGTGGAAGTAAAATCTTTTGTACTAGTGAGTGGAGCTATTGAACTAAAATCTTATGATAATACAATGTTATGCTGTTTTGCTCATCGCCTGCAAGTTTATGACCCTCTTTATAGTTCTTTATGAATTATTTTTTTTAATAAAATATCCTTGTTTGTGGTGGAACACACCATGGGAAAGGTTGATACATTTTTCCTTTTTATTTGTTTTGTTATAAGACGCTGTCATTATGTTTTGATAAATGTGCTTAATTATTGGCCTAAACTCCCTTGAACATTATTTTTAGGTTAGGCTGGCTGAGTATTTTTATCTATTCGTGTAATCATATGCCAGACTAAAACCTTGTGAATCAAGGAGCTTCAACTCTCACAAGTTGGAAGAAGGAAGAAGACTGATGTCTACCTACATTAGACGTGCATTCTCCTACAGAAACTTTCTTCTCCTTCGTAGCTCAGCCCTTCATGGTCGTGATCTCTCACGCATTACTGAAACTCCCATCAACATTTGGAACTCTGATGTCAATAGGGTATTCAGTCTTCCAGCAGCTAATTTTATCACAGAAAGTCGTAGAGCCTTTGCCAAAGGACGAAAGCCAAGTATGTATTTCTCTCTCTTCTTCAACATGAAAACCTAGACAGACCATTTCTTATACTGTTCATTTCTTGTTAGGATGAATTTACCTTGATTTAAGGGGAAGAGTTAAATATACTCATTTCTTTGAATTTTAATGTTCTTTTTTAAGTGACTGAAATAATCTGAATATGTTAATTAAATCACATTTATGCAAAAAGATGATGTGTGCATGAATTTTAGCTGTAGGACTAATTTGTGTTGCTGCTGTGAGTTTATTTTGATGATATTACTATTTTTTTATTGGATTTTAACCAAAATTTTAAGTACACAACAAAATTTTAGGGTCCATTTGGTTCAGAAAAATTTTCCAAAAAAAAAAAAGGAAAAATTTCTCAACTGAATGCATCTTAGTTTTTCTGGTCTAATTGTTATATGTTATGGGCTCTAATAGACTTGGTGAAGGCCTGCAATTTGTAAACGTAAAGGTATTAGGCTTTTAGCAATAAATGGTTGTAGACATAAGATCAGGGCAAGGTCGGTAGCGGAGACAAGATAATTTTCTCTGGTTGCAATCAGCTAACACCAAGCAGTAACAATATAAAGTTGATATGTGAGCTTTTTCTGTAAAAATATGCCAATAGCTTGCCTAAGCGAATTTCCTTTGCAGAATAACCAGAGTGCGCTAAACATATTGTCCTTGGGTTAAGTTAATAATTCAATTATATGTTATTTGTTTTAATGGTTCTTGGTTCATACATTTTAGAGGATGAAGCTGGTGTCAGTATAATTGACGTTCCACCAGATGTTGGGCCTACTATTAAGGCAAATTCTATCTCACAGATGGAGGCAGCTATGGCTGCATTATCAACAGAATTAAACAAGCTACGCACAGGAAGGGCATCTCCAGGTATATCTCTGGTTGTCAAACTTGTGTATGAGCCCTTTTTTTTTTATAGTTAATAATCAACATACTCATATATGCATTATGAAATGTCTCTACAGGAATGCTTGACCATATTATTGTAGAAACTGGTGGAGTGAAGATGCCTTTGAACCGGATTGCTGTTGTTTCAGTAATAGATCCAAAGACCTTATCTGTAAATCCTTATGATCCACAGGTACTTTTCTGAAACAGACATATGCTTCTTTTTTTTTTGTTGAATGCTTATTACTAGTATTACATTTGTGGCTGACTAACTTCTGCAGGCACTTAAACAATTAGAGAATGCCATTGTTTCATCTCCATTGGGGTTAAATCCTAGAGTCGATGGTGATAGATTGATTGCTGTTATTCCACCGTAAGCACTTATTCCATGTACACTCATAGTTACTCATGTCATTGAGAATGATGTTCATTTGGATATTCTGGCTACTAAAGATCTATGACTTATTTGCTCACTGTAATTGACTAATATACTTCTCCACCATGTAATGACCAGATTAACCAAAGAGCACATGCAGGTAAGCTCGTGATATTTATTCCAATTATTTATGGTTCACATTCCAACACCCTCACCACATCACATCATTGCTGCTATATCTCATGTTGAACATTTATTTCAGGCAATGAGTAAGTTGGTTACTAAATCTTGTGAAGATGCCCGGCAAAGTATTAGAAGGGGTAGGCAAAAGGTATGGTGGGATCTGTGCTTTTTTCTTGATCTGTATATATATAATTGGTACATATTTGAGCAAAACTAGCATATACAACTATATCTTAGCAAATGAAACATCTAAAGAAGAATGTCCCTCTCAATGTCACAGTACCTGGACATGGATAGATGACTGTACCTGTCTATGGGCTGGGCTGGGCTGGCCAACATCTGTGGTTTGAATGTGGTTTTCAGGTCTTATTTTAGGTTGGTGTAGGTAGCTCTGGGCCTCATCTTCAGGTGTATTTCATAAAACCCATAAAATATCGCAACTTTTAGATAAATTTCTAGTGCTGAAACAGTGATGCATTAAATTTGTAATGCTTGGAATATTTTCATTTTAAATTGTAAATGTATATTAAATGAAAATATTGACATTTAATAACCGAAGTTAGGAAAGGCTTGCAGCTCAAGGTGTTCAGAGTTCTCCCATGTGCTGAATGTTTTTATCCAATTTTAACTTAGTTCGTTTCTTGTTAGGTTTTAACAAACACCACTAAGTTATTTTATGTTGATTTTGTTTATTATTAGCATTGAATTGAGTTTTCAAATAGCCTTAGTGGCTGCTTTTTCAGTCCATGTTGACACTTGAAGGCCAGCCTGTTTATGTCTTTAATTCTTATATATGATGCATAAACTTTTTGGTTGTTAGAAGAGATAAAATATTTTAAAATTTGAAGAAAAAAAAATTCAATAAGATGGCCAGGCCTGGACCTAAGGTTATCCTCCAGTTAAAAGGCTGTCCTCTTGCCATTATTTTGTTTAATCTTGCTAATCAGTGATATAATCTTCTGCAAACTGCGTCTAAAAATATTGTTATTTTTCAGGCAATGGATGCAATAAAGAAATTGTATTCAAGTCTCCCCAAGGATGACATAAAAAGATTGGAGAAAGAAGTAAGTTATAAGTTTATTGCAGATGAGAAGCTAACAAAATTCCATAGCTTCAGTTTCTTATACATCTTCCTGTCTATAGGTTGATGAGTTGACCAAAAAATTCATCAAGAGCGCGGAAGATATATGCAAGGCAAAGGAGAAGGAAATTAGTCAAGGTTGAGCTCTGGTGGTGTTATGAATTATTTTGGAGGATCCACCGTTTCCTTTCTCTTCTTTTTTTAGGGCCTGAAACACATCTGATCTCAATTGAGTGTCATGCAATCAGCCATATTACATAAAGGACCGTTGTTTTCTGGCAATTTTTTAATGAATAATAGATGAGCCCCTCTGTACTTTCAACTATTCAGTGTTGGGTGTTGTAATGAAAAAAAAATTGGGTGGAGATGCAGCATTGACAGTCACACAGCATTGAACCGGTTGGTCTGGTCTGGATTTGAATTTGTTAGCATCTTTTGGTAAGCTTTTTAGTAAATAGGGTCTTTATATTTTCATTTAGCAGCTAGAATTCGTACAATGCACGATTGTATTAATTAACAATTAAGATTAACAACCATACTTGGTAGGTTTCTTAATATCTGGAATGGCATTTAAATTAGGCCCAATAGCATCAATGATAATTCTTTTGTATTTATTTTCATATTTTGTAAATATTTATTTGATGAAATTGTTTAGGATCCCCAAAATGTTTACTAAATGCTATTGTCATTAACTTACTATATATATTAGATAGGACCAAACTAATCTATCTTCATTGCAAGTAAGGCTTTTAGGATCCTTAAAATAAATGGCTTTTCAATCACATTTGAAATAATTGAGTAATATTACTGAGAAACAGTAAAGTTATGGAGAGGAAAACACTGTAAAAGCTCCCCTTCATGGTAGTATTAACAGACTTCAACCTTATGTCTAGTGTAGTACTTAGTCTTATACTATAATTTTAACTTTTTTTTGTTATTATTTAATTCTCTTTTTAATTGATTTGTTGACTAACAAGTACATTCATTTATCTTTAAAACAATAAGTTATAAAATAAAAAAAATTTTTAAAGTAAAAAAATCAAACTTGCACTCAAATAGTTAATATATAATCTATTATAGAATCATGATAGAAATATCTACTCGATTAAAAATTTTAAAAAACAAAGTAATAATTATAAAATATTATGGCAAAGTCATAATATATATAAGCCATTGCTAACAATCATAAATCAGTGGAGGATAAAACTTTCAACAAAATCTTTCATTGATTTGTACTGGAAGAATCCATTGTTTTATAAGTTATTCATCCAATTCCAATCTCTAGGATATCCATTGTAGAGATATAAAAAAAAATCTCGCACCTTTCGACACCATGCTCATCAATCTCTAAGCTACCCAATGTAAATACAACATAATCTCTTATTACTGTTAGTGGTTCATACAATGAAGGTTAGTGGCCCGAAATAGAAGAAGCTTAAAATGCTTGAAATTTCAAACCTTAAACCATGAAAAACAAAGGGAAGAGCTTTACCTTCAAGTACTCAGTTGCAAAAAGACAAAAGATAACAAAATCTTTGATGCATTGGATTATACGTTGTGTGGTCTCAATCTAAATATCATCTTCAACGCTTCTACTAGAGGAAATGGAGAAACCTTATTAGAAATGAAAACAGAGAGATATAAAAAGGAAATAAAAAATGGTGAGAAGACATAAAAACTGAATAGTGTTTCCTTTATAATTTCAAAGCTAATACTAGTTCTTTGCTCAACTACCTAAGAACAAGAGAACGGGATGCCATTGACTCAGTCGACACCAAAATTGCCGAAGGTTGGCCAAACGAAATCACCATACAATCATTTCCAGTATTCAAAGACCTCGACATAAAATCCAAATCTGAATTTTTACCAGGCAACATTCGTTAAGACAAGACTGCTTTATGCAGGGGATATAATATAGCAGATCTAATATAAATCCATAGCAATCTATAAAACAAAACTAGGAGATATAGGGTTCTCATGGAAAGAAAATCAAAGAGAGGAAAAAAAAAATCAAGGAAAGCAAAACAAAGCACATCAAAGATTGCAAATCTAAAAGAAATGTTACAACTATTCTATATTGACTAAAAAAATATTTTAGAAGCAACATGACTAAAATACACATTTTATAGCATACCTAGCACGAGTGAGTGCCATATTTGCTCTTTGCCTGTCAAAAAGAAATCCCACATTTCCTCTAGAATAAAAACATAGAAGATGAGGCAAGCATTCTTCAAGCATTTTTTTTTTATTTGATAGTTGTCTTTGAATTCTGGAAGTGAAAAAAAGCGTGAATAATAACGGGTCAGAAAACATTACTTTATAACAGCAACAAAAGCAAAAAAAGTATATATATATTTAGAGAACCAAATCGCTACAAAATTTTAAGGCCATTAAATATAATATAGATGTCCTTTGCAATGGAAATGCCACAACATCTGCGGTGGATTTGCAATTCCTCCATGTCCCTTTAGAACATACAATATGAAATATTTATGGGGAAAAAAAGGAATCTTATACCTTGTCAACTTTAGCAGAATTGTTTGCTTCCTTCAACAAATATAAGTTCTTTCAATAAGAAACCAAAAGATTAAAATCATACCTTGGATGTTGAACTACTATAAAAATTCTATATGTCCATTTCAGTTGGTGGTGATGGTGATTTTGAGAAATGGTAGAAGATTGATGAAGAAAAGGGAAATGATGGTAGAAATATAAACTTGAAAATTAAAATATAGAATAAAAAGGGAAATACACACAAATAAGAAAGAGAAATGGAAAAACTCTTCCAAATGAGAAATATGAGACTAACAACATATCTTGTTTTCGCCTCCTTTGGAACATTGAGCCAACGCTTTATATACAACTTATGGTAGCATGGAGTTCCCACTAGCAGTTGATGCTAGTTATTTCCGAAATCTCAAAAACGACCTTAGCATTGAAGGCTTCACCGTGCCTGAGAAAAGAAAATGAAAGAGCTAATTAGTTGAAATATGAACAGAGAAAAATGAGTGAGAGAGGTGAGAAAGAAGATATAATTATTGGTGAAGATGGAATTTTCATTTCAAATTTTAGAATCAATTTTCAATTTGAATTTGAAATATTTGGAACATTTGAGTGTATGTATGATAATCACATCTTCCAATTCAAACGGATGAGCATAGTTGGATTTGCATTAATGGGAATTGAAAGAGAAAATTTTTCTAAACGAAATAAATGAGATATCAAATTAATATCGGCATATTTTATTCTAATGAAAAAATTATCAAAAATAGACATGGTAAGAAGTCAATAAAATTGGGTAGGTTGTATGAGTTAGTAAAATTCAAATTTAATTTTATCTCATTTAATATATTATTCTAATTTAAAATAAAAAGAAGCAAATTAAAGAAATTTTGAAATTACCAAAAATAAATATGATAGATTTCAATTTTAAAAGAAGAGCAAGAAGTGACATGTATAAGCATTATAAAGTAACACGCATAAATAGTAGAGAGTGATAAATATCAACCTCTTGTCAGCCCTTATAAAACATTTTATTTTAGAACATAGTATATATATATATATATATATATATATATATATATATATATGTGTATTACAGAATTGCCTCTACGCTATCAACTACAGTTTAAAATCATCAGACTATTCTTAATTTATATGCCTATTGACTCTTCTAGAAGGGAGAGATTCCTATATAAACTTTAGTTTATCAAAATTCGATGAATTAAATTAATAAAAAAATAACTATATGCATATTTTAGAAGTGGGCCTATTAAAAAATTACTTTACATATAAACGTAATTGCTCTTCATTGGCTTCAAGTCTATAGAAGAATTTTTCCTCACAAGCTAACTGATGACACCCATTAGTTCCAGTGATTGGAGCTTCAATTTGATTTTCACTATCATCAAAAAATGGTTGCATTGGCATTTTTCTCAACAATATTTTAAAATTCATTTGAGAGAAATTTTAGATAGATTAATATATTAAAAATAGATAAATTAATCTCATCACAAATAAATACATGAACATATCAAAAATAAATTTTATTTAAAAATATGTCTATATATCTATTTATAATTAATTTGATATATTCGATAATTTCTCTATTCACAATTAGTTTTAATCAAAGCAAAGTTTTGATCTAAATGAAGAGTTACTACACAATGTGACATTATAGGATCTAGTGATTATTATGGTTTTATACAAGTAGATATTATATTAATCAAAGTTATTCTTCTTCTTTTTTTCCAACTTTTAAAGGGCCATAAATCATCATAAGAATTTAATCAAATTAACTATTTATTTTCTAATCTTAACTCTTGATGTATTTCAACTGTTGTCTAATTATGTAAGGCAACCAAAGTATCAACAATTGAAAATAATTTAGAAATTTTTTTATAAGATTCTTCTTGGGTCAATCCAAGTGTCAGTTAAGATTAAATTTCTCTCTAGATGATTTTAAATGCATCCCTTGATCCGCCTAGTGCATTTAAAGAGAATATTCTAGAGTTTTTTTTTATGCTTATAAATATATACTTATATGAGAATCAATAGTTCATAAATTAAAAGCTATAATACACAAGAAAATCACATAAGGAAAAAAGAAGATATGGAGCAAAAACATAGGAGAGGATTTGTCATGGTGCTTGTTCTAGTACTCATCTCATTATTTTCTGGCTTCTATATTCTTTCTCCTAGCCAAACCCTAGCCATAGCCTTTCACTTTTCCCCTCAATTTCCCTCACTTTTATTGATATTGAATCTGCAAACCCTAAAGGTGATGGTAACAAACCAAAAAGTTTGAAGTTATGCTCCAAAAGATGTTCATATCAATGTGAACAAAAAGGATTAAGGTTTGGATCACCTGAATATAAAAATCATTATGATCATTGTATGAATAAATGCTTAGGGATGAGCTAATGAGTCTGTGGGTGATATGTAAACATTAACCACATCATCACAAAGGGCACGAAGGCCTCCCACGTGGCTTCAGAATATCAATACTAAATACTGAGTTCCAGAGCTCACAAGTTACTTGCTTCAATCGTTTCATTTGTTACTTAATGTCATTTTATTACTATCTGGTTTGTTGCTTATTTGGAGTCCAATTGTTAGCTTTCTATTGAGTTTAAGTTTTCTAGTTGCTATTAAAGATGTAAGGAACAAACAAAGGAATATAACAAACATTTGAATCTTCTTCTTCTTCTCTCTCAAAACTCTCTGGAGGTTGCTCATATTTGAATTTGAGCATTATCTTGTATCATTTGGTGCTTTCATTGAGAGACATGGCAGATCAATCAAGAGTGTACATAACTCAAGCGTTAGAGGATTATCTTAATCGAATTGTTATGCACGATGATCAACTGAATTCCTTTGGCAACATTCTTAAGGACACTAATTTAAAGCTCACATATATGGAAGGGCAACTGGAACAGAGCATGAGAAATCTAATAGTCGAAGCCTTGGCTACTTCATCTTCTCCAGTTATTCAATCAGAAAACATAGATGTTAATGGCGGCATCGTGACACATCCATTGCAATCTCTGAAATTAGATGTCCCAAGGTTTAATGGTAAAGATCCTCATGGATGGATCTTCAAGGCAGAACAATTATTTGACTTCCATGTAATGACTGATCACCAAAGGTTAGTGATTTCTTTACTTCACATGGATGGTGATGCGCTCCATTGGTACTAGTGGATGCATTGGAATGGTTTATTACCATCTTGGCAAGAATTTTTACGAGCATTGTTAGTTCATTTCGGGCCATCCGAATATAGGGATGTGCAAGGGGAATTGGATAATCTTACGCAATTAACAACTGTTGCTGAGTATCAGTCTAGGTTCGAGGCATTGGCTAACCAAACTACTGGAGTACCAATTTCATTTCGTCAAAGTTTCTTTGAATCAGGCTTGAAGAGTGACATTCACAGAGAAGTCCGAGCTCTGCAACTCTCTGCAACCAAAATCGTTGTTCCAAGCCGTCAATTTAGCGAAATTAATGGAAGACCAACTAAATGATCACAATTATAGAGGTGAATCTCATTAGCAAGTCTTTGTTCCCAATACCAAGGTACCAGCTACTCTTCCTCTATTGCCGACACCTAAGACTCCTAACAATAATACTTTGCTTAATGTCAAAAGCTCAAATATACTAAGTAAGAAATTAATAATAGCTAAAATGTTAGAGCGTAAGGAGAAGGGATTATGTTTCAATTGCAAGTCTAAACTCTTTGTATTAATGCTAGAAGATGACGATATGGCAAAAACATCACTGCACCTAGAAGAAATTGATGACACTAATCAAATACCAAACTATAGTCTACATACCATCAGTTTGCATGCAATCACAGGACAACGTTATTCATACACCTTAAGGTTTATTGGAACAATTTTTGGATACAAAATTTAGATACTCATAGATAGTGGTTCCACTTATAGTTTCATTCAGGAATGTTTACTCAGCTTTTAAAGATTCCTATATTACCTTCGAAGCATTTTTCTGTGCTTATTGGCAATGGCGATTCCATGGCTTGTACGGGGCAGTGTCCATTATTACTTGTTACCATTCAACATCATGAATTTGCATTCAATGTGTATGTTTTACCAATCAAAAGGGCAAATATGGTATTCGTGCGTAGTGGCTGGAGTTATTGGGTCCTGTAATAATGGATTTCATATCTATCAATGGCCTTCAACTGGGAAGGAAAGCATATTAAACTCAAGGGAGACAATCCTTTGGCTACCTCGGCCATACATTGTGCTTAATTAAAAAGAATGTGCACCATGAATACCATAGTATGTTACTATTAGCTCACAACAATTGAAGATTCGCAATACCGTGAATGAAGCAATATAACAATTTTTAAGCCAACACTAACTTCTGTTCGATGTGCCTGAAACCTTACCTCTATCAAGGGAGTATAATCATCAAATTCACGTCGCTCTAGGGGCACCACTAGTTAGTGTCACGCTTTATCATTATCCATATTTCCAAAAGTCAGAGATAGAGAAACTGGTTATTGAAATGATGACATCTGGAGTAATTCGTCCTAGCAGAAGTTCATACTTTTCCCCAATACTTCTGGTCAAGAAGGATGGAACTTGGCATTTTTGTGAAGACTACCGAGCTCTTAATCACATCACAATCCTTGATAAGTTCCCTATCCCTATTGTTGACAAGTTGTTTAATGAGTTGTTTGGAGTTACCATATTTTCCAAGATTGATTTCCGTGTCAGTTACCACCAAATTAGGATGAGCCCTGCCGACATACATAAGACAACATTTTGTATCACGAAGGGCAATATAAATTTGTTGTCATGCTCTTCAACTTGATGAACGCTCCCTGAACATTTCAAGTAACCATGAATAGTACGTTGAAACCATTCTTGCGCAAATTTGTAATCGTCTTCTTCGACGATAGATTTATAGCCAAACGTTACAGGATCATTTGACTCACTTACAATTGGTTCTTACTTACCTCAAAAAGAATAAGTGGTTTACGAAGAAGAGCACGTGTCATTTTGCTCAAAACAAGAGAGAATACCTTGGCCACATTATCTTTATTAACGGCATTGAACCAGAGGTATCTAAAGTTAATACGGTCATACAATGGCAAACACGTAAGACAGTTAGCTAGCTCTGTATTTTCTTGGGTTTAATGAGCTATTATTGCTGTTTTGTGCGTAATTATGCTTTAATTGTTGTACCCCTTACATCTTTGTTACAAAAAGATGCAATTCATTGGTCAAACACTACCAATGATGCTTTCCAACAATTGAAGATAGCCATGACTCAAGCACTTGTGCTTGCGTTACCTAACTTTGAACTGCCATTCCTAATTGAAATTGATGCTTCAGGAATTGGTATAAGGGCAGTGTTGCTTCAGAATACACACCCTTTAGCTTATTACAGGAAGAAATTGAAATTGAAAATGCAAAGAGCATCAACTTATGTTTGATAATTGTATGCTATAACTGAAGTCGTGACGAAGTGGCAACAATATCTTCAGGGAAGAAAGTTCTTCATCAAGACTGATCATAAAAGTATTAGAGGAGTTGATGACGCAGACTGTGTAGACACCAAAACAACGCTTTAGTTAAATTGTTGGGATTCGATTTTAAAATTATTTACAACACAGGGGCTAATAACAGAGTCGCATATGCTCTCTCCAGAAAGTTTGAAGACTCTGTTCTGAGTATTGGGATATTGATGTCCCTTACACACCAAACTAGTATGCTCATGGAACAGTTACGCTAGGAAACTTCTCAATTGGATTACCTCTTACAATTGCAGCATGTTATCATTGTGAATTATGATTCCTATCCTAACTATCGTATCTATCAAGGCTTATTATGGCATAACGGGAAAGTGGTGCCCAGTTTATAGCCTCAACATAAGAATGATATTATCAGGGAAATGCATGGTACCCACATTGGTGGTCATAATGGTATCTTACGAACTACATCCTGAATTCAATCTCAGTTTGAATGGCCAAAGATGTGTGATGACACTAACCACTTTGTGTGAACATGCCCTGTGTCAATGCTCAAAATATGAAATTTACCCTCCTACTGGTCCTTTTCAGCCACTTGCAATTCTCGAGCAAATATGGTAAGATCTTTCTATGGACTTCATCATTGGGTTATCTACATCTCATAGGTATACAGTCATTATGGTGGTGGTAGATCGTTTATCTAAATATGCCCATTTTGTTGCATTAGCTTTGGGATTCATAACCACTACAGTTGCTGAAGCTTTTGTTCAAAATGTAACTAAGTTGCATGGTTTTCCCTTAAGTATTGTAAGTGATCAAGACCTAATTTCCCTCAGTTGTTTTTGGAAGAAATTGTTTCACCTTAGGGGAACAAAATTATGTTTTAGCAGTGCTTACTAGTTAGAATCCGATGGACAAACCGAGGTCACGAAAAGGGGTTTGGAGCAATACCTTTGTAGCTTTACATTTGATTATCCTTGGCATTGGTATAAATTTTTACCTTGGGCTGAACTCTTATACTATACCTCGATCCGTTTGTCCATTCAAACCACTCCCTTCCAAGTAGTTTATGGGCAAGCACCACCTGCATTATTACCCTGTTCTTTGCCTGACATTATTGTGGAGGCAGTGGAAACTGAGTTCCTTGCTCGAACTCGAGTGATTAGCAAGTTAAAAGGCCACCTTTGTCGCTCTCAAAACATAATGAAGCAGTACGCTAATACCCATCGCCAGGAAAGACAATTTACAATTGGTGATTTGTTTCTCATTAAGCTACACCCTTATCAGAAAACCATGATGTCTAAGCAACCATATACCAAATTGAATAAATGGTCCATTTCCTATTGAAGAACTTGTTGGTCCAGTAGCGTATCGAGTCCAGTTACCTACAGGTGTTAGGTTGCATCCTGTATTTCATGTTTCTGTTCTCAAACCTTATAAGCAAGACTCCACTTTACATCCAATGTCATTACCTCCAGTGATGTTTGATAATCTCATAATCATTCGTTTGACCTTGAGGACAAGGTCCTTGCGGACATAGAGGGTCATGATACAAAAGCATTAACCATGTCATCACAAAGGGCTCGAAGGCCTCCAACATGGCTTTAGGAATATCAATATTGAATACTGAATTCCAGAGCTCACGAGTTACTTGCTTCAATCGTTTCATTTTTACTTAATTTTGTTTTATTACTATCTAGTTTGTTGCTTAGTTAGAGTCCAAGTGTTAGCTTTTTATAGAGTTTAAGCTTTATGGTTGTTGTTAAAGATGTAAGGAACTGACAAAGGAATATAACAAACATTTGAATCTTCTTCTTCTCTCTCAAAACTCTCTGGAGGTTGCTCATCCTCGAATTTGAGCATTATCTTGTATCAGTGGGTCAATGGTACTAAAGTTATTTTCAAAGTTAAAGATTACGAGTTCAAACTTAGTTGGAGTTAAATAAAAAAAATTGCTTAGAATTGATTTAGCTATGTATGTCAAGTTCAGTAGATTCCTCTCTCTTTTTTCTCACGCTCGTACAAATCATTTTCACTCTTTTTCCCTCATATCCTTTTTAGGTATTCAAAAGTTTCCAATCATTGTAGACTATGAATTTCCATTATTATTTCTTTGTTATTGCTATCCCTTAATATGTTGATTGGATAAATGCTCTTATATATGGATTCAAATAATTAATAACATTAGAATGCAAGTGATTATATGTGATGAACATACTTTGGATGTCAAGACCTAGTTTTGATGATAACGAATAAAGTTGAAGTTTTTAATGGGCTTCTTAATTAATTATTTTAAATTTGAAGACCAAAATTCAAGAATTTCATGTCCTAAGTCTTCAAGGTTGATCTAAAGTGTGTATATATATATATATATATATATTTAGAGTTCTTGGGAACTTATAGAAAGAGCACATACAGTTGTTAAAAAATATGTAAAATTAATTCTATTTAGGTGCTTTTAGAGGTACAATCAAAATAACTTCTTATGAAATTTAATATTCTCCAATGATATTATTTTGAATTAGGATTGAAAATAAATATCATAAAACACCGTTTAGAAATGTCAAAAATTAATTTATAAAAATATATTCAATAACTTTACACAAATGTTCTTGTATAAAACATGTTTTCAACCATTGAAAAATTCAAGGCTTTGAATGGGTACATTTTGGGACATTTTGTGTTTATACATGTGTCACTAGTTTTTCCCTTATTTGTGTGACACTATTTTAAAGAGTATTTTATACTATCTAAAATCTATAGGAATCTTATATTTTTGAGTTTTTAGTTTTACCAACTTTATTAAATATCAATTGAAAGATTTCTAACCATTTTCAATTATCATATGTTTAAACATAAATTTGAAAGCACGTTTTATGCAAGAAAACCTTAGTGTAGAGTTATTGAATACTTTTTATACAATTGCTCTGTCTATAAGTAGGGAGAAATTTGAATTTATATACTTTAGATCAATCTTGAAGAGTTTGGGCTTGATATTCTTGAGTTTGGTCATAAAATTTGAAATAACTATGAGTGATAATTAAAAAACTTCTAAGTTTATTCATTATCAACAAAATTAGATTATGACATCCAAAGTAAATGCATTAATATAAGTAAAAGAGGGATTAATCGACATTGTTATAAGAATTAACACACTTATATTTTTCAATATGTTATTATAGGATATGATCTTCATTGATTCAATTGTTAAATTAAAAGTATTTACCATATTCTCTCACATGTTAAACTTTAGAAAAATCAAATAATAATCAAGCATACGATTGAATAGTGTATTATTTTTTATATCCAACAATTACTTAGTACGTTAATTTTATAATATATTATTAATGTGATATAAAATAAATTGGATTAATATATAATATTGTAGGTATATGATATTCGTATTAGGAACTTTTAATTTTAATTTAATAGTGGATTTTGTAAAAAACTAATCTTTATAAAAGTTATTCAATAGTATAATATTAACCTTGATTGACATTGATCGGTGTCAATTTATAT
>JASKGM010042658.1:0-22041 GCA_034509205.1 Ceratonia siliqua
AATTTATAAGGGTTTTTAATAAAATTCAAGTTTGGTTAAATCAAAATGATCATTCAAACAGAGTCAAATATATTTAAAACTATAAATTGAAACTTATTTATCTAATATGTTTTTTCAGCATAGATTCTACATTTATTTTTTATATCATCTAAATGTGTTTCAATTTATTTTCCATGTGCAGCACTAGTTAAACTCATTGATGGATTCCATGGGAAAAAGTTTTTTTTTTAAAAACAAATATTGCTTTTTTTTTTCCATTCTTTTTCTTTCACAATTGTTATAATTTAATAGGAGAAGAAATTTTAACAACATTATTTTTTAAAAATATTCTTTTAACAAATTTTATTATTAAATAAATTAAAATTAAAAAGTTACAATTTAATATATAAAAATTATTTATATATATATATATTTAATATTTTTTTATTATTTTAGTATTTTTAGTATAAAAATAAATATTATAATTATATTTTAAAAATTATTGATAATTATAGTTAAGACTAGGCTGGGCTGGGCTGGGCTGAGCTGATAATATGTCAGTCAGAATTAAATCCAGGCGAGCCCGAACTGACATATTATAGCATTAGCCCGTTCGAGCTGAGCCAGGCCCGCCTGATTGCCAGCTCTACTTTAGAGTAAGATCTTTATTTTTAATTATTTAATTTTAATTATATTTTTTATTTTAAAAAATAAGTTTAAAAAATTTTAAAATTATATAATAAAAAGTCCAAAGATTTTTTGTGTGTTTTTTTATGTTTTTTTATTTTATTTTTAATAGTTGTGTTAAGAAACTTTTTAAAATTTTTTTTTCTAGTTTTACTTTTTAAAAATTTTTTAAACTTACTTCTTAAAATAAAAAATATAATTATAATTAAATAATTAAAAAACAAAAAATTTTAAAAATAAAAGCCCTTTAAAAATTGATCTTAGACTAACTTTTAAACTCTAAATCTTAAATTTTGAATCCTAAACTTTAAATTATAAATTCTAAATTTTAAACCTTAAATACTAAAATTGAAGTCCTAAATGTTAAATTCTAAATCCTAGATCCTAATGTTAAATCCTAAATCTTAAAAATATAAAACCTAAACTCTAAATTATAAACCTTAAAAACCTAAACATTAAATTCTAGAATTTAGAATATAGGGTTTAGAGTTTATAGTCAGATTTTAATTTGAGGTTTAGAGTTTAAGTTTTATGATTTATAATTTAAAATTTAGCCTATATAGAGCCATTTAATATTTTAATACAATTATAGTGATTAAATTATATATATGTGTTCATGTGGAAGTGATTATGTACCACGTGTACACATATATGTGTGTTAATGTGAAAAGTGAGTATCTATCATATACATTACATGTCACGTTGACACAAAATAATGTTACACAATTGTATCACTAACAGTATAACCTAATTAAAAATATTATAGAGACTCAATTATAAACTTTTAAAATATAAGGATTTAATTAAAAGTTTGATAAAATTATAATAACCTACAAATTAGTTTAACCTTAAAACAAAAAGAATAATCTCACTCAATTAATTATTATTGTAAATATCCAAGTGATTACTCTTCCTTTCAGACTCCATTCCATTCCATCTCAGTGTATTGCTATTAATGATTACTCCATCTACCCTCCACAAAATTCTCAAACGAGCCCTTATTTCTCTGGAATAGGAAAGATCATGGGTAGCTCATAGTAATTATCTCAAAAAAATAAAAGAATGTGTATGAAATAATTGTTTATTATTTATAGTTTAAAAAAAATAAAAAAAATTAAAAGATGGTTCCATCAATTTTTTTTTCTGTGTTTTTTTTTTCTCCGTTTCCTCTCTATATAACAGAAATGAGAGAATGTTAAAAGTAAAAAAGAAAATTTTGAAATGAAAGAATAAATAACAAGGTTAATTTTCAGTGAGTTATTTTTATGATGATTAATTACATAATTTTTGGATGATATAAGATTGTCAAAACATGTTCAATAAAAACATTAAGGACAGCATATATAATTTATATGTTGTAGAAAAATTCTAAAATTTG
Organism: Ceratonia siliqua; assembly: GCA_034509205.1. Taxonomy (NCBI): domain Eukaryota; kingdom Viridiplantae; phylum Streptophyta; class Magnoliopsida; order Fabales; family Fabaceae; genus Ceratonia; species Ceratonia siliqua. The sequence goes on from JASKGM010042658.1 coordinate 2,045, forward strand.
TGGGAGAATTTGCCTCCATAGTCCAGAAATAGATCCATTATTGATTGACACAGGCAAGACATAAGAGACGGAAAAGAAAAAAATTGTCTAGTATAATAATTAAAATTGTATCTTTTTTTATATTTAAGATTTGAATGTTTTGTATAATAATTATAAGTGATTAAAACATATTTTTTCTGTTTTGTAAAAATAAATAATTTTAAAATGTGAATTTTCTTAATTTTTAACTAATATTAAAATAATAAAATCTTATTTTTTTGAGCATTTTGTTTTGTATATCAACATATCAAAGACTAATATTTTAATATGTATTATGTCAATTTATTTATTTAAAATTTTAATTACTTACTATTTATTTAAAAGAAAAATTAAAAAGATAAAATAGGAATAACATTGATTAACTATTTACTATCCCTTAAAACTAAAACAAAAAAACTAAAAAGATAATATAAAAATGGTAGGATAAATTAATTTCACGATCTAATCCCAAATACATATATAACAGTATAAATTAATATTTTGAATGTTTCTCAATCAAATTTATGGTATTTTTCTGCAAGAGTAACTAAGAATTGTGGTTTGCACAAACATGATAAAAGAAAGGATAATTATCTCTTAATATAATATTTAGCACATTTTTTGTTTCTGAAGTGATATCAGATTCTTTTATAAATATGTGAAAATAATAATTTAAACCTTAACATTAATATGTTAGGTAAGTGGAAGATATAAATAAATTATTTTTATATCTTTATAAGATATATGTCAAATATTGTATTATTAAAAGATTTTATGCTAATTTATCTTTAAAAAAATTATTTGAGTATGTTTCAGATTTATAATTGAATAAACACGTGTACTATTTTTATTTTTGTCAAACAAATTCATATCATTATATAAATAGATACAAGGATATGAAGAATATATAAGTCTTAGCAAGGCAGTATAATTAATATCAATCTTAATAAATAAGTTTGCACTTTGGACAATAATAGAATATTTACAATAAACCTAATCAAATTAACAATTAAAGTATAGACAAAAAAAAAAAAGAATACTTCTAGCCAACACACCTCCCATCCTCATTCCTTTCTGAAAAAGTTGCCTGTTTTCCTCCATCAAGGGGTAAAAAATGTTATAAAATGAAAAGATTTTTCATGGAAAAAGAAGCTGAGCACTAAAACATTTTATTATTAAATAAAAAAAAAACTCTATTTGTAAATAAAGATAGTCTCACAAAGCGAGATATTCAATCAAATATTTTTATAAACTACCAAAACATTTTATTATTAAACAATACTTGAATCTTGAACAAAGGGTACGAAATTTAATCTCTAAAATTTTTTGAAGGAGACAAACAATTTTTTAAGAAAATAATTACATAAAATAAAAAGAAAAGAACAATATTTTTTCTCCGAGAGAAATTATAAAGATTTAAAAAGGTTGGCCACGAAAATCCGAGTCCAACTATTTATCTAAAAAAAAATGCTTAGAAATAAGCACAACGTACAACGTGGATGGCACCTGCCCCCGTCTGCTGCGTACAGACAGCGTTCCCAATGAGTGGTCCCTGGACACGTGTGGCCCTTGAAATACCGCGTCACACGTGGACCAATATCGCCGCAGAAACTGATCGGATCTTAGCGCCTCCTCCCATCCACGAATTCTGATATCCGCCTCGTTTTGTCTTGATCTCCTCACCACGTGTCCGTTTCTGTGGATACCATTCTATTAAATTAAAAACAAATAAAAATATTCTCTCAGAAAAAAAAATTCTGAAGGGCTTGTTCGATAGAAAAGAAAGCTCTGGAAGCTCCTAGGAATCCCGACTAAAGAGCGGTGAGTAAGAACTCAAGCTGCTCCCTTTTGTGGTGAAATTCAGCTCTGTCACTTAGAATTTCTGGTTTTTCTCGGAAAGTTTTCACTTTCCCGGAAAATTTCGTCGTGAGGTAGGTGGATACTAAGATACTTCTCAACATGCAGATTTCTAGTTTTCGTGTAATTTTTTCGTTTTTAGTTGCATGTGTGAGCTATTCAGTTGATGTTGATAAATTATTATTGAAGTTAGAACTTAGAAAATAAGAGATCTTAATTGAGCTTCTTGGTGTTCAAGTTTGGCTTAGTTTTTTTGTTCTTTTCCTTTTCTTTAACTTCTATTTTATACAAACATAAACTTATAACATATAGGGAAGAGTTTAAAAATTCCTCTATTTACACACTACTTCAAAGGAATGATTTTTATTCTTTTTCACCTATTTTCTTTGTAACCAGCTAGTTAGGGTTGTATGGTTCAATTACTGTATGTTGTTTCTGCTGCGGTAAATTACTAGATTCTGATCACTTGGCATTTCTTCCCTGATTTTTAAGAGTCTCTAATTTAATTATAACATAGCAATACAATTTGTGCAATTTTTGGATTGTAAGGAAATGGTAAATATGTACTTCAAATTGATAATGTTGAGATTTTGAATTCCCAACCTCTAGGGAACTTGCCAGATGTTGATGATCATTATAATTAGGAGCGAACTTTTGCATTAACTTTTTGTGTCATTTGATTTGATTTGATTTGATTTTTAATGTTTATTCAACCATTTTTCAAAACGAACGTGCATAAATGTATAAGTTCCTAAGGAGTTGAAATTGAACTTCGTAATTTCAAAGGGCTCTGGTTCATACCTCAAGTTTAGAATATGAGAATTATTGTATTTTGTCCAATTCCCTTCTATCCTAAGAAAGGAACGAGATTTAGGTGATTTTAACGTAGGAAATTAATATGGTCATCTTTATTCGTTTTCCAGCACAAGGTAGGTATAAGATATGATTAGTCTAGAATTTTCTTAAGCTAGTGTATTGTTCTGTCAAACTGATTTATTAGTGGAGAAGTTTTTGGCAGGATCTGTTTTTGTTTTTTTGGGGGTTCATTTGGCTCTGACTAGGGTTCAAACTTGGCAGGCTCTTTTTTAATATTAATTAAAAATATAACTCATTAACATAAGAAAATAAAGATTTTTTTGTAGGGCTGTTTCAACAGGAACAGTTTGGGCCTTTTAATAACTTTGACTAACAACCCAAAATTGTAGTGTTAATATTGTGTCAGCATTGTATTTCTTGAACTGAAAAAGGTATTACTTAATTTGACAGAATTTGAACTAATAGAAAAATTACTTTTATATTTGAATTTTCCAAATTTGGGAAAGATGATGCTGGTGGTGAACAGAGATGGTGGCATTGGTATTGACAATCGCTGATGGTTATATGATGTATCATGTATGTATGCGACCAATAAGGTGGTGGTAGTGGTGATGCTACTAGTGGTATTTGGTGGTCACATGTCTCAGAATTTTCTAACTATTGTGTTAACCTAATGCTTAAACTTTACTGACGCTTGGTGTTGGTATCGTTGACCATTGCTATTCATAATTTCTAAACCAAGTGGATATGTGAGAACTGACTGGCATAGATATTTTAGTGATTAGATATCAGAAGTTCATTTATAATCAAAGATGCTGTGCTAGAATCATCAGTTACGAGCATTCATGCTTACTGTTCTGTAACGTTCAATGCAAAATTCAAATGGGCATATAACTTAGAATGTGTTTTCTTTCTTCATAAAACAAAAAATTTTGTTCCATAGTTGATTGTTCAAAATTGTAACTTAAGGTATGTTTTATTATTGGTTTATTATGTAATAGAGAAGTGTCTTTGCAGACATTCCAAAAGAAACATGACATTGGATCAAGCAGTTGCTTGTGTATTCAGTGGTGGATAGAGGATCTAAAAGGAATGTCAAACTTCTGCATGTACGAGGTATCAATTATTGCAGTTCAATTTCAGTTCCATAATTTATATGTAATATTCATATGCTATCTACTCTTATGTATAGAGAACATGATTTCTTTTGACTATCTCCAAATTTTAACTTCCAATTTCTCCATAACTTGCATGAACTAGCCCTAATTGGTCAATTCCTCTCCTTATAAGACATTAACTTTCAATGGAAACTTTATTGAATTGCATATTGACCCCACATTAATAAACCTTTACACAATATTTGTCAAACTTTACCTGGAGTTCAAGCATAGATATATTTTATCCCTAAGTTGTTTCCTTGTGATTACTGTAACTTAAAGTTTCCCGTTAAGTGTTTGTTTCTAATTTTAGGCCACACTTTGATGTAAGTGAATTTGTCTTTACTTTACCAAGCATTAGTGCACTTTCTGCATTGACTAAAAGATTTTCTCATCTGTTTTGGATACTCCATCATTCATAGAATCATAGGTTAGAAACCTTTCAGCAACACAAGAGACTATTTTTTTGGTTGTTTCTTAGACACATCAATTAGAATGAGTTCCCTTTCATTGGTAGCCTGGAGATCTCATATCTTTGGCTGTGTTCCCTAGAGCTTGATTATAATATAATTGACCGCATTCTGAAGTAATGAAGTTAACATTGAGCATTTTGTATGATCTGGAGGAAATGTGGCTAGTATCAAGTACCATGGCTAGTGTTTGGAAGCAGATCTTGTTGATAACTGGAGAGTGTACCTTTTTATAATGTGAATCACTCTGTATTGTTATCAACTATATCACTGTTTGGACTTTGTAGATGTTTCTATTGTTGTTTAATGTTATTTTCGATTGAATTCACTTTTGTAGTCAAATGTACTTTTGGTCTGTCCTTGTGGCATAATCTTATTAGCCGGCTGTTATGCAATCCAAGTTCAAAGAGCTAGAAATGAAGAAATGGCTGGGTAGTTATTAATAAGAGTCCAGAAACTTTACTCTTGAAAAGCTTGTTGTTGATTAGTGGTGGGTGTAACTGATGTTACTGGCAATGTAAAGGCTACACTACTTGTTAAATGGTAAATTTGAAACTTGAATTTGTATGCTTCACTTGCTATGAATCCAAATCTTTCCTTATTTGCGTCAAAAGCTTGATCCTTGTAAGAACCTTTGTCAACTGGTCGGCCTTGAGTTATGCTTCTTTGATGTTTGAAGTTTGAATCTTGGAATTACATAAATGAGGTTTCTTGAGGTGGAATTCTGTCCATAAAATTCTTCTGAAACCCTTCTAGCAGGGTAAATTGGGTTCCTTTGTTATAAATAATGGTGCAACTTTCTCTGTTCTATTGTTATTTCATGTTTTCCTTTTTATGCTGATGGCAGTTGAGTGGTGGGGGTTGTATATGTGTGTGCTTTAACAAATCCATTTATCTAATTTTTGTGGTCAGTGTAATTTAAATTTGTAAAATATTATTGTGTTGTTTCGCACAACTTGGATATGTTGGTTAGTCTTAACATATGCATTTGTTAATACATGGCTAATTCGATGATCCCAGTGGACAAAATTAGAAGTTTTGATGAAGTTCCTTCCTGGAAGAGAGTTGCAAAACGTTTGAGAAGACTTATCAGTATTTTTTGCTTCGCCCTATGACTCATGTCTCCAAAGCTGTAGGATGGAATCTGATTGTGACTTGTCAGGCTATAAATTATTATGGTGAACACCTCTCTTGAGCAACACAATAATGCTGAAAATTTGAAGACATTTGACATAAGACCTTTTTGTGAATAGTAGATGTCAATGATGTCAAGTGTAGACAGTGGGATTAGCGTAGTCAGTAGAGCATCCTTCTTTCCTTACATGACCACATTAATTTTAAATATTATTAACATATTTAATTAATTTTTCACATTGAACCGTATGCATATAAGATTTTTAAGTACTATTTCTGAAAAATTTCTTTAAAGCTGAAGAATTAATGTCAGCCATGTTGAACTTGCTGTTACTACACACATGGCCTAATTTTTCCTCACAAAATCGGCTTGCAAGGGGGAGGATTATCAAGGCTTATATACAACACTTAATCAACCTACTCAGACGATGTGTGACTAACACCTTCTTTCACACCGGAGGTGTGCAGCCATCGAAGGATGCCTAGCCGTAGGTCTGAACCAAAGCTATGATACCATGTTAATACACCCATGGTTTAACTCCTCCTTACAAAACCATCTTGCAAGGGGGAAGATTGCCAAGGCTTAGATATACACTTAACCAACCTACCCAAGCGATGTGGGACTAATACTTGCTACAAACTTTCCTTGAATGTCCCTGATCCAAAGCTCTGATAAACACATTGTTCTTGATTTCTAGACTTTCAAATACAGTAGTAGTTTGTTTCCTTCTTACTAAATTTCTAGGAAAGTGATAATCTACCTGAATGGATTCAATTTGTCTTATTACCCAACAGAAGTAGTAGTTGTGTCCTGTGTATTGGCAACATGGTTGTCCATTTGTCTTGAACATGTTCATGGGTTCGTCACTTGGAAACCCTATCTCTTGAAAGATAGTTTGCACCCAATGTGATGCAGAGCATTTTGCCCTGGCTTACTATCATAGGCTGGATGGACATAAAAATTCTAGGAAATAATTATGTTTTGTTGTTATGTCTGTTGTAAGCCTTTTTTTTTTTTTTTTGAGTTTTATTAGGTGGGTTTGTGTATGTTTGTCCTCTGTGGTAACATTTGTGGAGTAAGAGGGTATTTTAGTAATTCTTATCAACCCCCTCTTTATGTATACGTTTATAAATATTTTAGAAATAGAATAGATGTTGGTTTTTTTTTTTGGACTACTCTTTGAGTCTACGGCAGGAATTCTGTTGTTACTTCTCAGGAGCTGCATTATACAGCTTTCTTGGTAGATTTCTTGTGTTCTCAGCTAGAAATCATTCTCTCTTCAGTTCTTATCTACATCAAGTGGTATCAAAGCAAGGGATTTACCCTAGCATTGCCGGCGATGGAGAGGGAACTCACCCTGACGACATGGAGCGTGGGGAAAATGCCTTGTGGAGAGCGATTCAGCAGCAGCAGCAGTTGACAGAGATTAGGGAGCTCATCGCAACTCTCGGTGTAAATGCTACCCAGAATCGTGTGCCACCCTTTATTCACCGTGGAGAAAGGTGCAAACAGCCCAGGGGAGGAGATTTCCGAGGTGCCCACTTCGAAAATCCACGCAGAAACCGTCGAGTCCATGGAAGGGTTGATTCTGAGTCAGAGGAGGAGCATATGGGACAGAACAGACAGTATACTAGGGGCTAGCAGTATCATCGTGGAGCTGAAGACTATAAAATCAAGGCTGATTTGCCAACATTCAGTGGTAATTTACACATAGAGATTGGTTATCTGAGGTAGAGAGATTCTTTGAAGTCATGGATGTTCAAGAAGAGAATATGGTCAAATGGGTAGCTCTTAAATTCAAGAGTGGGGCTGTGGTTTGGTGGGACCAGCTCCAACAGAATAGGAGAAGATAGATGGAACCCCCTATTAAGACGTGGGAGAAGATGAAACAAAAGTTAATGGCTAGGTTCCTGCCTCCTGATTATGAACAACACTTGTTTAGAATGTATCAAGATTGCAGTCAGGGAGATAAATCCGTAATGGATTACACTATTGAGTTCAACAGACTGTCTCTTAGGAATAATTTAAATGAAACAGAGCACCAAAGGGTTGCTAAATACCTTGAGGGATTGAGAGACAGTATTAGGGAGAGGATTGGGCTTCAACCCCTATGGAATGTTGATGAGGCTTGTAATATGGCTCTGAAGGCGGGGTGGATGGACAGTAAGGAGACTACGCGCACTTATTCTAGGAGAAAGTGGGGTGAGGGTGGCTTTAGTTCTGGGAAGAGAAAAACTCCACAGTTCAATGCTCGTGACCCTCCTTCTAGGGACATAGAAGCTCAAAAGGGAACTAGCGGAGGTGGATTTAATAAGGGAAAACAAGTGGCCAAGTCATCCAATCAGGGTTCTCTAAGACTCCTAATCCTTACTTCAAGAATAATGGTGTGAAGTGTTATAGATGTGGTCATCAAGGACATAAGTCGAATGAATGTTCAGCTAGGAGGCCTGTTAACTTGGTGGAACAAGATGAGGAAGAAGTAGAGGAGGATAAAGGAGAGTTAGAATATGAGGATGAGCTCTATGAAGTTGCAGGTGATGATGATTATGAGGGAGAAAGGGTCAATTTAATTGTCCAACAGGTCTTGTGCTCTCCAACCCATGAAGAAGTTTTTCAAAGACATAAAATTTTCCAATCTTCATGCCGTCTTGGGGGAAAGGTATGCAATCTAGTAGTTGACAATGGAAGTTGTGATAATTTCATATCCAAGAAGCAAGTAGATTATTTAAATTTACCCACCGAACCTCACCCATCACCTTATTCCATTGGTTGGGTAAAGAGGGGTCCAAGTGAACGGGTAGAGAAAATTTGTAAAGTTCCCATCTCCAACATTATTCGGATGTTGTAACGTGTGATGTTATTAATGTGGATGCCACACATGTGGTAATATGATGTGGGGATTTTTTTATAAAGGGAAGGACAATGTGTGCTTGTTTAAGTGGAAGGGACACAATATTGCAATGGTACCTTCTAAGAACCAAAGTCCTAGTCCCAAAAATTCCAAGGCGAAAGGAAAATTATTCCTAACCATTGTAGAAGAAGAAAGGGAATTTGAGAGAGCAATTATAGAGTCCAAGGAGGTACATATGGTCCTTTTAAAGGCTGTACCCGAGCCTTCACAGCCCCAGAATGTCAGAAAATTTCCTGCAAGGGTGGAAAATATTTTACAGGATTTTAGTGAATTGTTTTCTAATGAGTTGCCTAATCAATTGCCACCTGTCCGAGAAATACAGCATCAAATAGACCTTGTTCCCAGTGCAAGCTTACCTAATTTGCCCCATTATAGAATGAGTCCTAAAGAGAGTGAGGTTTTAAGGGAGCAAGTAGAAGACCTTTTGAAGAAAGGGCTTATCAGGGAAAGTATCTGCCCTTGCGCTGTTCTGGCTTTACTGACCCCTAAGAAAGATGGTAGTTGGAGGATGTGTATTGACAGCCGGGCCATCAACCGGATTATTGTGAAGTACAGATTCCCCATTCCTTGGCTAGATGATATGCTTGATATGTTGGAGCGGTCACAAGTGTTTTCTAAATTGGATTTACGGAGTGGCTATCATCAGATCCGTATTAAACCTGGGGATGAGTGAAAAATCACATTTAAGACGAAGGAGGGATTGTTTGAATGGCTAGTCATGCCATTTGGTTTATCTAATGCTCCCAGCACATTTATGAGAATGATGAATCAAGTATTAAAACCTTTCTTGGGCAGATTTGTTATGGTTTATTTTGACAACATTTTAACCTATAGTGAGGGAGAGGAAGAACATCTATGGCACCTCAAAGAGGTACTTGCAGCTCTTCAAGAGAACAAACTTTATGTTCACTTGAAGAAATGTGAGTTTATGGTGACTCAAATTTTATTCTTGGGATATGTGATAAGTAACCAAGGAATTCATGTTGACACAAGCAAGGCTCAAGCCATTAAAGATTGGACCCTCACCCAAGAGTGTGATAGAAGTGAGGAGTTTCTATGGATTGGCTACCTTCTATAGGAGGTTTATTTAAAATTTCAGCTTTATTGTTTCTCCCCTCGCGGAGTGCCTTAAGAAGGGTTGTTTTAGATGGGTAAAGGAACAAGAGGCTAGTTTTCAACTCATCAAAAAAAAATTGTGTGATGCACCGGAGTTAACCTTGCCTTCGTTTGAGAAACTCTTTGAGTGTGATGCTTGTGGTATTGGGATTAGAGCAGTGTTATCTCAAGATGGGAGGCCGGTATCCTATTTTAGTGAGAAACTCAATGATGCCAAGAGAAAGTGGTCAACTTATGAGCAAGAATTCTATGTGGTAGTGCGAGCTCTTAAGTATTGGGAGCATTATCTCATTCAAAGAGTTTGTTTTATACATTGACCATCAGGCTCTTAAGTTCCTCAATACCCAAAGGCATTTGAGTAAGATGCACATTCGATGGTCTACATTCCTCCAGAAGTTCACATTCGTGTTGAAGCATAAATCTGGCCAGAGTAATAAGGTTGCTTATGCCTTGAATAGGAGGGCTGATTTACTTATCACCTTGCAACAAGAAGTTGTGGGCTTTGAGTACTTAAAGGAGTTGTATGAGGAGGATGAAGACTTTACTGATTTATGGCACAAGTGCTTGCATAGACAACTTGCAGGAGAATTTCTTATATGTGATGGGTATTTATTCTACGAGAATTGGTTATGTATCCCCAAAACTTCCTTGAGAGAGCACCTCATAAGAGATATACATGGTGGCGGGCTAGGGGGTCATTTTGGTTAAGACAAGACTTTGGCTATGATGGAGGAAAAGTATTATTGGCCTCGTTTAAGGAAGGATGTGAGTAACTATGTTAGAAAGTGCTATGCTTGCCAAACCTCTAAGGGCCATTCACAGAACACTGGACTGTATAGGCCATTACCCGTTCCCAACAATATCTGGGAAGACCTCGCTATGTATTATGTACTTGGACTCCCTAGAACACAAAGGGGAGTTTACTCTGTTTTGGTGGTGATTGATAGATTCTCAAATATGGCACACTTCATTCCTTGTAGGAAAACTTCATATGCCTCTCATGCGGCTCGATTGTTTTCTAGAGAAGTTGTAAGATTTCATAGGGTTCTTAAGTCTATCACATCAGACCGGGACTCTAAATTTTTAAGCCAATTTTGGCTCACTGTATGGAAAATGTTTAATACCTCCTTAAACTTTAGCAGTACAACCCATCCCCAAACAGATGGCCAGACCGAGGTTCTTAACAGGACACCTGGAAACATAATTAGATGTATCTGTGGGGACAAGCCTAAAGGGTGGGACTATGCCCTCCCGTAGGCCGAATTTGCCTACAATAATGCACCTCATAGTGCCACTGGTCAATCTCCATTTTCCATTAGGTACACCAAGGCTCCCCAACATGCCCTGGACCTAATTAAGTTGCTTGTTGCATCCGAGAAGAGTGTTCCAGCCAAACGCATGGCTGAGTATGTGCACCATGTCCATAAGGAGGTAAAGAGGAAGTTGGAAGAGGCCAATGCCGAGTATAAGAAGATTGCTGACCAGCATAGGAGGCATAAGGAATTTAAAGAGGGGGATTCTGTTATGGTGTTCCTAAGGAAAGAGAGGTTTCCAGCCGGTACATACCACAAGCTACAACCAAAGAAGTATGGCCCCTACAAAATTGTCAAGAAAATCAACTCAAATGCTTATGTGGTAGACCTTCCTCAAGAGTTTGGGATTTCCAGCACTTTCAATGTTGCTGACTTGCATGAGTACTGTGATCATGAAGAGCCCCTTTATTTGCCCATGAACTCGGGGTCGAGTTCTTCTCAAGAAGGGAGGAATGATGCAGAGCATTCCGCCTTGGCTTACTATCATGGGCTGGATGGACATAAAAATTCTAGGAAATAATTATGTTTTGCTGTTATGTCTGTTGTGAGCCTTTTATTTTTGTTTCCTGAGTTGTATTAGGTGGGTTTGTGTACGTTTGTCCTCTCTGGTAACATTTGTGTAGTAAGAGGTTAATTTAGTAATTCTTGTCAACCCCCTCTTTATGTATACGTTTGTAAACATTTCAGAAACAGAATCGATGTTGGTCTTTTTTTGGACTACTCTTCAAGTCTACAGAAGGAATTCTGTTGTTACTTCTCAGGAGCTGCATTATACAGCTTTCCTGGTAGATTTCTTGTGTTCTCAGCTAGAAATCATTCTCTCTTCAGTTCCTATCTACATCACAATGTATCTGGTATGTCATATGAACCATTGCCAGGGATTATTAAGATATATTAATTAAATGTGGTCACTGATGTCAAAATTTTATTTGAATAAAGTTTTTCTCATGCAAGCTTGATTGAAATTTCTGAAATAATTTTGAACTTTTGGAATCTAACAATTTTTTTTATTGGGTTAGATGCTGTGTTAAAGATGTTAATAAATCCATTCTCGTGCCTTCTCCTAACATCTTAAGCTTTTGGGATGGATTAGTTTTTGATATGGTATCAAAAATTTCAAGGCAAGCAATTAGGAGTTTGATCCTTGCTGTCCCATTCTCACAATTAAGTTAAATTTCAGCACAAAGCCCAAAGGGCTTTCACGTGATGGAATGTGTTAGAGATATTAATAAAACCATTCCTTGGCTTGGGCTTTATCCTAACAATTTAAGGTTTTAAGGATGAATTGGTACTTGATGATATGTTTGTAGTTTGTTTTTTTTTTTTTTTGGTGATGCCAGGTTATTGTGAGTAATTTGCTAACTATTTGTTTTGGACTCTTGGTGTTACAGCTTGAAGATAATGTGTGGGATGAATTTGGCAAAAATGATGATCATATAGTGCCCCATGCTGGTGATGGATATTCCGATCAGTTCACAATACAGGGCAGTAGCTGCAAGAAACCACGCCAGGACTTACATAATAGTAGAAGTACTGATAATTGGAGTAGCTATGGTACTCAGGGTAAGGAGAAATTGTACTTAATATCGCAGAAAGAAAAGATGTTGGAAAAGGGTTCACGGTCTGACACACCTCAAGGTGTGTTTCCTTCATGTGATACTGATTCATGCAAGGAAGTGAAAAGACCAGCATCAGATGATAGAGGGATGTCTGATCATTGTTTCAAGAGCAACAATGTAGATTCTAGTGGTAGCAAGCTTTGTGCCAATGATACTATTTTGGGAGACAAGTGTGTGGTGGAAGATGATAGTGAGTGTCAATATCCAATCAACCACGAATTACAGACTGACAATGAGCTCAGTTTTCTTGATAATGATGGGTGGCTGGATATTGGAAACTTTGAAGATGTTGACAGGATGTTTAGGTAGTAAATTTTCCTATTTGACTAAAATTTTCTCACCTTTACCTTCGTCTGAATATAACTTTTAAATTGCAGAAGTTGTGATTCAACGTTTGGAATGGGGAGTCTCAATAATGAAGAGGAGTTCAGCTGGCTCTCATCTTCACATGGCATGGAAGGATCTGATGATGCATTGAACCCTGATTTCAAATTTTCATGTGCTGAAGCAAGTCCATTGAAAAGTATATCAGATTATAATATAGATTCCAAGCCAAATAGTGAAGGTCAACCAATCAATGATTCCAACAAAAAAGCATCTCCTTTTGAGAAAAAAGTGAGATCTCTAATGAATGTTGATGATGATGCTGTCCCTGGTCCATTATCAATGTTCAGTGAATCAGACATGAAATCTGGTAATACAGATGATTCAATGGCCAAAGATAAGGTTGGTGATGCCTTCCATTTTATTTTATTTTTTTCATGTTTACAATAACTTGGATTCTGATTTTCTGAATTTCAAATTGTGGAGCTACAATTCTCCGTGGATTCTTTTATTATAAGACACACACATAATGGTCGTGGATCCTGCACAACTCTCAAAGGCATGAGACATAATGAGTTGGAAATATGCCCTTGACCTGGTGAAAATTGTTAATGCCAGTGAACTCTGATATTGAACCCATGAGACATGTTGAACTCTGATAATACAAGAATGTTAGACGTAGGGACAGGACCTGATTGTATTTGACTTCTCAAGAGTAATCATGTTGAAATTTATTTATTATAGAATGCAGTTCAGTTGATCTGAGTATATTCATCCATTTAAAAGAGCTTTGTGGTTTATGAAATCAAATAAATTCTATCATCATCAACTGCTGCAACGTAACTTGAAGAATCAGAATTCTAAATTAACTGAAATTTGTATCATATTTAGTCTTCCTAAAGCATTATAAGATGACTGCATGATTTATTGAAGAACTAGAAATTTTTTATTCTGCTTGGAATTGTGACTGATAGACCCCTGGGATATTTGGAAAGGGAAAGGGCAAAAGGGATATTAGCCAAGTATCACATGGTGGCAGGTGATCCACGTTTTTAGGGAATTGTTGTGCATGAGGAGTGAGGGACGCTGGGGCACGCAGTTTGGCAGCTTACAAAAGGAGGAAGGAAGGCTGTGTGAAGGTTATGGAGAATTTGGTTTGTTGAGAGGGGGAGTCCTAGCGCCCTAGAGAGGATTTCTGCATCTATAATCTGCTGCCATTTGCTACTGTTATTAGTTTCTTATTAGCTGCTGTATTGTTGACAATGTGTTGCTATTCCAGTTATCTTGCTCAGTAACATTATTGTTACTCTGTTCTGAGTGGCTGTTTCGGTTTATTACCAGTGTTGTTTATGCATTTTCTCAGTCAATATATCAGTGTTATTCCAGTATCTTGGGTGTTTCTCTGTTATTATTCCTGTCATAAATCTTGGTTCTCATCAGTGACTAATGTTGATTGCCATTAAGGTCAACTAAGTGATAATCCTCCTCCTATTTCATGTTAATTATGTGTTTTCATGTGTTGGTAAATGTGCTGAGAGTCTGTGACAATGTAAAATGGGCCTTGACCTTTCTGTAATATACAAAAGCAAATTCAATCTTTTTTCTTGGTATTTTTTTAATTTCACCTGGTTTGCAATGAATTAGTCTGAATACCTGGTCTATTTAATTTGGGGAAACCTTTAAACTGTAATAAATTGTCTCCTAATTTGTATAACATGAACCGTCTCCTTGTACTACAGATGCAGAGGAAGCTGTCAAAGCCATCAGAAGGAAGGATAAAAAATGACCACCTGGAAAATGGTGATTCTGTTCATCCCTTTGCTCCCCCGATTCAATATGGAGATGTGAAGCAAACCTATGGAGCCTCTTCCAGTGGGGTTACTTGTCATGCTATCATCCAGAAACATAAACCAAGAATAGATTTAGGTTGCGTACGGACAAAAATTCCCCTAACACACCCAGACTATAGTAATGCACCAAATCACACTTCCCTCCTTCCCGCTTTATCTGGATCTAGATCTGAACACAATGGCCATCCATCTTCTTCGCTTAAAGAATCATCCTATGCATCTAACATAGATAGCACTCATGGTCATCCTTTGGAGGCTGCTTCCTTAAAAACAAATAATAAGAGAGAGAAGTTATATCACAGCCATGATGCTCTGCCACTAAGTAGGAGTTTCAAAAATGAAAATATGGCAAGTGTGATGCCATCTAACAGTCCAGGTTCAGCTCGGAAGCAATTGCATCAGTTTGAAAACGAGAATGAAGGTCATAGTGTAGTTGGAGGAGTTAGCATAGGATTTTCACAAGAAATAGACTCATCAAATGTGCAGGAAAGCTCACCCTTAAGTTCTGCACTGGATGAAATCTCACTTGAAGCTACTAGCTTTTGCCAGCTGCAACAGGTTATGGATCAGGTATTGGAGTCTTCTGTGATTTTGAAGCTTGATCATTTGTGCTTTATTGGTGTTTCTTGAGCAATGAAGTCGAAGTTAACATGCTCTGCTTTTAATTTATTTCAGTTTCTTCATTTTTTCTGGTTTTTCTTAACATTACATCTTATCTCTAATTATTCTACCTTATAGATGTTGTAAATATGGAGTTTCTGAAACTCATCCTGTTGGGTTGGTAACTTTTAGAGTATTAACAACTGTTCTGGATTTAAGGAGGTTTTATTATCGGTTCCAGAATAAAGAAAGAGGAGGGGCTGCATATATGGAATTCTCTGTTTTATCTACTCTTGGCAAAGTTCCTTCCTAACAGTTTTGAAATAAGGAGAACAAATTCTTTGTCCTTAGAATTGTTAATATAAAGAAAAAGGAAGTGTAACCAGCCTCAATATTGCACTTTAAACCTGATGCAATATATACTGAATTACTGCCAAAATAACTAAGATTCAGGTACGGACTGTGACGATAACACTAGTATAAGCAAGAGAAAGCCTCACACCTTCAGTTGCCACTAGGTTGCAGAACAGAACTCACTCTGGAGACTTCTTCACCATACAATGTATTCTGCCCTACCTGATACCACACTACCCTACTAAAACAGAGCAAATCAAGCATGGATAAAGATAATTCCAGCCTGGGTCAACTAGGAAAAAATCTCCAACTAGACTGACCAAATATGACTCACACAACAATGCAATATTCAGAACCAGCACAGTACATAAATAAAACACATACAATCAGCATATGCCACATAGATAAAACGCTGCCGTTTACACCAAAACCTGTCTAGTGTAAAGGTGAACCTCGATTTTGATCACTTATGTAATCAGCTTCAATATTGCATTAGCATCTAAATTTTTCAAAATGGGTCACTGAGGGACACAAGTTGAACTTTATTGTCATGAAAGCCCATCAAAGCCTGAAATTTTGTAGCTTACAAGTAATTTCTCCTGTTGATCACAATGTTTCATACTCAAATCTGAGTATAACTTTTAAGTCAAAGGATCAGAAGCCCCCTCCTTTTTCTTGGGTGGGATTATCTTAAGTCCACTGACCATGGTGATATGAACCTGGCCTAACTCCATCTTGAAAGTTAGCTCGTAAGGGAAGGGTTTCCAAACCCATATATATAAACACCATAGACTGCCCTCGCTAACTGATGTGGGATAAGTGGGTATAGTTCAGGACACATCATCCCCCCATCTCTAGGGCTGCATGTTCTCGTGTAGGGCACACTGCCACACCACCGCACATTGACCAGACGAGGTATGACTCTGGTATCGAATGATACGAACCTGGCCTAACTCCACCCCAAAAGCTAGCTCGGAAGGGGAGGGTTGCCAAACCCATATATATAACACCATAGACCACCCTCGCTAACCAATGTGGGATAAGTGGGTAGAGTCCAGGACACATCACATGGCACTAGGACTAGAGTGACTTCCAATCCTAGAATTTTTAAATCCCTCTGTGGTTGGGATTGTCTACATTTTGAAGGCATGGTAATGCATTCAATTTAGTTTAGTAGAGGTCCTGATACAGTTAATGCTGATAACTACATAAGTTAGAGATCTTTGAGAAGAAACAATTCACGGTGGTGCTTAACTAAATACAAAAATTGTTTAGTGATTGAAAATTCTTGATGATTGGATGGATTATCAACTTTTTTTGAAATGTGAAAAAACGATGGCAGCATCATAGGATTTATGTATGCTGTAGGGGGGACACTTCATAAATTTCCTTGAATTTTATTGAAATCCAAAATTATTTGTGTTTAATCGCTGCCCAAAAAATGTTTCCAGGATATTGGTTTTTTTTTTTTTAATATTGAAGTTGACTTTACTTTAAATTTGATGAGCAGCGTCTTTTTGGTTTCAATACTGCTGTTCTCTTAGATTTAGTGATTTGGCTCCTTTACTCTAGTGAGAAATTGGAAGTGAGATCTTATTTCCTAGGTAGTTGAAGGACGGCTGGCCCTAGAAGAGATCTGGTGTAACCATGATCCCGAGATTGATGTTACCTACTTACCTTTATATACAAGGCAAATTTTATTAGATGTGCCTGTCAGAGTGCTGTGTTTGTTCTTCCAGTCAGTATACTTCTCAAGATTATGATTTCCATTACTTCAAAAATTGTTACTTAGTCGTGGTTACAAAAGCAAATATTATACTTGAAATCTAAATTATAATTGGCTCAGGATTGTTGTTTTAATAGTTCTATTAGATAGGTCATTTTTTGCAGTATTAGTGTGATAGTTTAGGGAATCGAAATTTAGATATTTGGGGCTGTAGATCCTCTGCAGCAAGTTAATGAAACTACCATTACTATCCATTATGTGATCTTGTTCAACAGTAGCGTTATACTATGCTATGCTTTACATAATTTATTCTAAATGGGTATGCTACGGATTTACATAGTCTAAGTCTAGATTATAGGTGTCAAAAGAGCTTCCTTGTTTTTACGAAGCCTGTTGTGATGCAAAGAAGATTATTAAATACATTGGACTCATTGCTCGAACTTGAAGTCTATTAATTTGTCGATTATAATTTACTTTATTGAGCACAACAAACTTGCTTGACTGCAGTTGGATATTAGAACTAAAATGTGCATAAGGGATAGTTTATATCGCTTGGCTAAGAGTGCCGAACAAAGACATAATTATGCAAACACAAATGGTGGCATTGGAGATGATGCTGAAGCATGCAAAGCAATGATGTCTCAGGCTACAAGCAGGTATTTGCTCACTTTCTTCTTTTCTTAGCGCTGAGCTCTCTTCCATACTTTGTTTGGATATCTATTGTGAATTTAATGTTCTATTGACTCGCATGTATTCAGGTGTACTGGATTCGTGGATATGGAAACCAACACAAATCCCATTGATCGGTCTATAGCACACTTACTGTTTCACAGGCCCTCAGATCCATCTATGTTGCCTCTTGACGATACTATACCTTTCAAATCCAATGTTTTGGTATGCTTTCTTGAATTTATAGTGTTTCAATAAACAAGATAGTTGTTGTTTGCTGCTAGTCTCATTTTCTGGTTTTGATCAATAGCAGGTACATGGATCAGTGACCAATCCACCTGTAAGAACTGAGAAATACGAATGTCAGGAAGAAGCTTCTAATGGACTGGAAAGAAAACCTTTAGGGGGTTAACTCCTAGGGAAAAGTGAGACCAGTGTTGGCGTTATTTTGGTGGTACGATGTTTATTGTCAAGTCATCATATATGATGATGTAATTATTTTGTGGCCTACTTGGATGCCTTTTTAATTTGTGATTCATTTTTGCATTCTATACTAACACCTATGTATATTGTGCTGATAATCATGATAAGTTATCTGCTTAGTTTGCATCAGCTCATTGATTGTACCAGATTTTTATCCCCTTATCGTGTAAGCTGCTGTTAATTGCTTTCCACCTACCAATTGGACCTTCTAGCAGCATGTTTGTTTTGAGGTATTCACTACTTCTGTAGGATTTGCTTTGGAGGACTCACACCTTACTAGCAGATATATTCGGATGTTCTACACAAGATCCGAATGCTAGCAAAATTTCTTACATTCTGTTAGCATATAGATATAGCATTATTCATATTTTGCATAAATGGCACTTATCTGCAAAGCTTATATAGGTATTGATGTGGTTCCAAGAAATATAGAGTAAATTATTTTTTTAGAGAGGCGTTGTATTTTAAGATGGTGTTTTATGAGATTTTTTATTTGTAGCACTAGAGAAGAAAATAAATTTCTTATGACTTTTTGAAATAGTGTTTCTAAAGACACTTAAATATAATTATCTTAAAAATATAATCTCTTCCAAAATATAATGTCGTGACTAGGTAACGTAGTGACCTGGTGTTGCAATTTTGTTGGGTTCTTTCTCTTGGTTAGACAAAAGTATTACTAGAAAACATGTAAATAATACTTTTCTTAACGTATCTAACTCTATGATGTCCAAATTATTTAGTTGTCTGCGGCCTTGACGAGCAGCAAGCACCTACCTGCTATTAAGATTCGAGAGTTAAAAGAGACAGCTACGTCTATTTGGGCAGTATAAATCCAAATTCATCTACTAAATCATTAGTGCAACTTATCTTGTAGTTCAATCAGATTATTAGTGAGTAATGCAACTCTTAAGGGCTAGTGGTTTGAAATCTTACTACTGCCAATTTCAGTTACTAAACATCTAGAGTCAGACTGCAAGAAGCAAAGAAATTTTCATATTATTTATGTAATTTTAATGCAGATAACTGACTCCAACTCAAAAAAGCTATGGCGTAATTGCTCTTTTGTTCTCTCAAGTTCACTCATTAAAAATTCTTTTAATTTTAAATTGGGCAACGTTGTCATTTTAATTTATTTATAAATGAAATTTAATCTTAATTTTATTCTCCATAATTATCATATTAAGAAAATCGTAAGGGATAGTAGCTCTAGGCGTAGAGATCCCAACTCTCTTGTGGTTCAACAAATGAAACCTGACTCAAACTTCATTATATACTTGAGTAGTTTGTTTTTTTACCTTTTTCTCGTGGTTCAACAAATGAAACCTGACTCAAACTTCATTATATACTTGAGTAGTTTTGTTTTGGGGGCAACGGAAGGGGTGGGAAGGGTGAGTTTGAAATATGTATATAAAAAATACAGTCTTCGCATCTTTCCCAATATCTTCTCAACATACAGAATGAGGCATGCTTCAATGCAGTGTGCAAAGAAAGACAGAAACCAAGATATGAAATGGCAAAGCCATGATCAAGCAGAGGTACAGCACATCATCATCATTGGTAAGCAAGGCATTGAGTAAAC
>JASKGM010042668.1:0-20287 GCA_034509205.1 Ceratonia siliqua
TTTTTTTTTATTAAAAAAAAAAAAAAAAAATATATATATATATATATATATATATATATATATATATATATGACGGAAGCGATGATGTGGATTTTATGACGGAAGCGATGATTTGGCCGCGATAGTGATCTACTCCACGTGTCTGTTGGACACCAAATGTCAAATATCTCCCTCGTCAACACACGGTTGCAATTAAGATAACAACCAGTGGCGAACTTCCTTGTAGTTTAGGGGTTACAGGTCCTTCAAAATCTTTTATTTTTTGTAAATGTGCTTTGAAAAAAAAAATTTTGTTTTTGCCCTCCTAAAATAAAATTTTTTATGTAAATAAATTTAAAAAAAATGTTTTTCCCTTAAAAATTTTATTCAAGATCCACTGTTACTTATATACATTTTAGGGAATCTTTTATGTGTTTGCACTACATTTTTATTTTATTTTGTGTTTATAAACATTAAATTTTTAAATAGTATCATATATTATTTATCCTTTTTTAGCAAAATCAGTGAACTTAACGGTCCAATTATATCTTCAAAATTGGTTAGCAAAAAACTTATCTCAAAATTAATAAATTGGTTAAAAAATAAAAAATAAAGTCAAAATCAACCAAAAACCGATGAATATGCTAGTTCAAACAGTTTATTTATTTATTATTGAAACAACATTGTTTTAGCATAATTTTTTATAAATTTTTTAATTCAAAACAATATTATTTTAATAATTTTTAATATTTATGAACATAATAGATTATTATTTTAAACTTATTTTATATATATTTAAGTTATTCAATCATTTTTATATATTTTAGCATGTATTGTTTAATTATTTTCATATTAAGTCATTAAATTATTTAATTTTTATATATTATATCATTAATATATAATATTATAAAATATAAAAATTTTAAATACATATATATTATCTTACTACTGGTCTGGTTGTGATACAACCAGTCGGGCTAATAAATCGTGAACCATAACCTTTACTAATTCAATGACTAATTTAATTTTTAAAACATTGGTTATTAGGAATAATATAATAAGTATGGGAAGACATATGTTATATTAAATTCATTTTTTTTCCCTAAATTTATAAGTCAATTTAATTTTAATTCTTAAATTTTTATTAATGTATGAATTAGTCTATGAGTATTTAAAATTCGTTGTATATTAGTTTTTTTTAATCAATTTTAGTGCCAAAATATAAAAAGGAAAAAGAATTAGCGTGCAATGAATTTTAAATATTCAAAGATTAATTCATGCACATACAAAAACCTAGAAACTAAAGTTAAGTTGAGTTACAAATTCATAGAATTTAGTCTATATGTTATTATATATACCAACAAACAAACTTTTAAAATGGGGAATAGAATTGATGTAGAAGGCTTTCTTCTCTTTCTTAATTTCAAAGCTTAGAGAGCATTTAGCATTTATATAAAGTCACAATTTCCTATAATGAAATTACATTATACCTTTTGGTATTGGATAGACTTATCTCTTATTCCTTTTAAAGTTAAGACAAATGTCATAGATATCTTGTTTGTGTGTGTGTGTTATTTTTTTAATTACCTTAATTAAAAAGTTTATGATATAATACTTTATTTTTTTATAATGATAATTGACTTTAAAAAAATTAATTTATTTTTATTTCTCATTCATTTATTATATTAATGTAAATAATAAATTAATCTTTTTATATATTTATAAGAAAATCGAATAAAAACAAAAACAAAATATTAAATATTATATTATCAAACATTAAAAAACAAAATTATTATAATTGACCCTTTCTTTTGTAGTAAGAAATCAAGAACATTCATAGGCTCAAGATACAAAAATACAAGAAAGCATTATACTAATAAGTTTAATTTTACCCCCCCCCCCCCCCCAAAACAAAAGTGTAATTGGACACTGTTAGCTAGACTTAAAATCACCACTATTTTACCCTTAAAGTGTTAGCTTAGTTTAGACATATTGTTAATATTCGAATGTTAATTTTACTAATTTCTTAAGATATATAAATTTGCTCAAAAAATATTTGACTGTATTATATAAAAGTACCCAATTTTTACCATTTTTTTCCCTAGTAAGGTTACTTGCAGAACTTTATTATTTACAAATCTCTTAATTAAAATTTAAAATGCAGCTTGAATTAAGAAATCTTATTTATAAATGTAAAAATTATAAATCATATGTAAGTAATATTTGTTTTATAATTAAATTTATTAAAATGTGTTAAGAGACATTGTATTCAATAATAGTATATTATAAGATTCAATACTTTTTCTCCTTTATAAAACATCTTTCTATAATTATTTAATGACACTAAAATAATAAATATCCAAAATGACATTTTCAAAGAAAAAAAAATAATATTTACACAAAATTTATTCACAAGTTATTCATAAACTATTCAAAAAAATAAGTGAAACTACTTAAATTTAAATATAACACTTTAATAATTCGTATATATTTTATAAATAAAATTATTAAAAATTATTTTATTTTATTTGTCTATTAAGGTCATGTTATATAATATTTCTAACAATTATGTGATATATTATTTTATTTAACGGTGATTATTGTAACTGACTTAAAATTTAACGTAAAGTTTCCCTTTTTATTAACATAACCCCCTATACCCTTTTTTCTTCCTTCCTCCCCACTCTGAAGGAAACTTCTCCACAAGCTCCCCTCCCTTTTCTCTTTTCTCCCTTCTTCCCCTAACCTCAAGCGAAACTTCTCCATCAACCCCCCAAGCGAAGCTTCTCCACAACCTTCCTTGCTCTTTTTCCCAACGTTTTTCATGTCCACAAAATTCCAAAACATAAACTATTAGGCCCCAACCGCGTAAAATCCACACGCTTCCCAGATGAATATTATCTTTATTATCTTCCTCACGAATCCAAAAACGGGTCAATCATGGTCGCCGTCAAAGCTCTGCCCAGCATCTCCAACCACCGCGTTCACATTTCCCCACGCGCTTCCTTCCCTCCGTATAAATTTTGCCACAACTCCATCTTCTTCCATCAGATTCATTTCTTCAGCGTTCACACCTTCCATTCACACATTTCATCGAACAGCATTCGACCTTCGATTTCACACCCAAAGACTGTTTCTTGATGGAAATTAGTTCGGTTCCATTTCTTACCCAGGAAGATTATTCGCACTTCTATAACTTGCTTCCGGAGATGGATGGAAATTTCAGTGTGAACAATAATGGGAAAAAGCGGCAGAGAAGGGATGACGAAGGAGTAGGAGGAGGAGGGAATGAGGATAGTGCCCATGACGAAATGAAGAAGAATGCGTTGACGGATATTCTTACTTCGTTGATCATGTTGGATGAGGAAGAGAAACGAGAACAAGAGAAGAGGGTCATGGAGTCTGAGCGAGATAGAGCGATGTTTGATTCCAACTACCAGCAGCAGGCTCAATCTATGAATGATTACTTTTCGCAGTTTCAAGAGAATTACTCTGAATTCAATGAGTTTGACCAGTTGCGGACCAAGAGGGCTCGTCGCTCTGCTTCCGCTGTGGCAGCTGCGGCATCCACCAATGAGGGTTCTGATAATTCGGTGCAGACGGCTTCTGGGTCTGCTTCGTTGGGTCAGCACCGCCGGCTATGGGTGAAGGACCGGTCTAAAGATTGGTGGGAACGGTGTAATCACCCGGACTTCCCGGAGGACGAGTTCCGGCGATCGTTTCGGATGAGTAAGGCTACGTTTGATATCATTTGCGAGGAGCTTGATTCGGTAGTGATGAAGAAGAACACGATGCTTCGCGATGCTATTCCGGTTAGACAAAGAGTTGCAGTCTGTATATGGAGGCTTGCCACTGGGGATCCTCTTCGCCTTGTGTCAAAGCGATTTGGATTGGGTATTTCAACCTGCCATAAGCTTGTTCTTGAGGTTTGTTCTGCCATAAGAAATGTTCTAATGCCAAAGTTTCTTCATTGGCCTGACGAGGAGAAGATGAAGATGATCAAGGAGGAGTTTGAAATGATGTCAGGCATACCCAATGTTGGGGGATCAATGTACACTACCCATGTTCCTATCATTGCACCTAAGATCAGTGTGGCTGCTTACTTCAATAAACGGCACACAGAGAGGAACCAGAAAACTTCTTATTCAATCACGGTTCAAGGAGTTGTTGATCCTAAAGGGGTTTTCACTGACGTGTGCATTGGTTGGCCTGGTTCAATGCCTGATGATCAAGTGTTAGAGAAGTCTGCTCTGTATCAGAGAGCCAATAGGGGGCTTCTGAAGGATGTTTGGATTGTGGGAAATTCTGGGTACCCTCTAATGGACTGGGTTTTGGTTCCTTATACACATCAGAACCTCACTTGGAGCCAGCATGCATTCAATGAGAAGATTGGGGACATTCAGAACACTTCCAAGGAGGCATTTGCTAGATTGAAAGGAAGGTGGTCTTGCTTACAGAAGAGAACAGAGGTGAAACTCCAAGACTTGCCTGTGGTTCTTGGGGCTTGCTGTGTTTTGCATAATATTTGTGAGATGAGGAACGAAGCAATGGATCCTGAGTGGAGTTTCGACCTTTTTGATGATGAAATGGTAGCTGAGAACGGCATAAGGTCTGCAAATTCAGTGCAGGCTAGGGAGCATATTGCTCACAACTTGTTACACCATGGCCTCGCAGGCACTGGCTTCTTGTAGGCTTTTTGCTTTCTGATTATGATTTGTCATTCTTTTGGCTATGTATTTAAATAATAATGAATAAGGTTTTCGTACCTACGGGTTTGTGAGTAGACATTTTTTTTGCCCAGACAACAAAAACATAGATACTTCTTTTGTTAACTGAAGGCCAGGGGCCATGTCAGAGATTGTCTCTCCAATTTAGACCTTCTTTTTTGTCCTCTGCATAAATTGTTGGAATAATAATATCTTAGTTGAGATATTTTATATTCACAGTTCTTTTTACAAATTTTAACAATTTATTTTTTAATTACTCATCATCATCATTTTATTTTTTTATATATTTTATTACTTAATGAATGATTAAAAAAATTAAAAAATAGAATGTTTGTAAGAATAGTTTAATTCATTTAAGTTTGGTGTTATTACTTTGACTTTAACAAATTATTCATGAACTATTTATCTTACTATGCACATCCAATGAAATTGATCTCTCTCAACAACTAATGGGTGGACGTACAAAAGAAGTTAGGTAGGATGAGTGGTTGGAGGGACAGTTCGTACAAATAAAAATTATAAATGTAACTTAAACGAGTCCTAACTTACACAGGAGACACCTATGTTTTTAGATTATTTTTTATTTTTTATTTTATATAAAAATTAAAAAATTAAAAATTAAAAACATAATGCTTAAAAAATTAAAAACAAAATTAAAAATACAAAACAAAATAATTAAAGAAAAAACATGAAAAATAAAAATAAAAAATTCAAATACACGTATATCTCCTGATATAGCTTGGAATTTACTTAATACAAATCATGACGATGAATAAGTGATTTTTGCTTAAGGTTTCAGTAGTTGTCTGTCTTCAATTTCTAAGCTTTATGCCAAAGGGTTCCTTTTTTTGGTCCCTTTTTCCATGAGTTGGCTGTTCAATCCAGGAAGACTATTGATGTGCTTTCGTTGTTTGTAGGAAGGGATCACTCTCCAATCTTGTCTCTTACCAAAACCCAAAATAAACTTCTATGGAGTGTTTGGAAAAATTGGACAGGACCAGCCAATCAAATTGAAAAATTGGTGAATTAGTCCTTTCATTTATTTGATTAAACTCTTAAAATCAGTTAGAAAAAAATTATAAATTTGTCCAAAATCCTAAAAATTGTTCAAAATGGGCTAAAAACCGGTGAACAAGCAATTCGCTTTTTTTTTCTTCTTCTTCTTATTATTTTTTAAATGATATCGTTTTGGTTATTTTTTTAAATATTTACTTCAAAACAATTTTGTTTTGACTTTTTAATAGAAATAAATATAATACAAATGATTTTTATCATTTTAAACTTATTTTATATATATTTAAATAATTTAATGATATTATATATATATTTATATATTAACATGCATTATTTAATATTTTTTATGTTAAATTATTTAATTATTTATTATGTTATTAATATATAATGTTATATAATATAAAAATTAAAAAAATTATTATTAATTAAATTGTGATTCTATTATCAGACTAATAAATTGTAAGTTGTTATTTCTGTTAATTTAATGATCGATTTAATTTTTAAAATATTGATAATTAATTTAAGAACTGGGTTTCCATAATGCACACTATTTTGATATGATTTGGATTCCTGAAGTTTTTTTTTTTGTTAATAAAAAAGAGATAGATGTGTGGTGCTACAGTATAAAAACTTCACTTATTTTGAAGTGAGTTCAATCTACTTAGTTTATCTCATTCTCTCTCCTAAGGCATCCAATTTCAAATTGACTGTTTAATAGTTCATTTGACTCCTTCGTCTCCCATTGAGGGAGTAGAGAATGCCCCCAAAAGTTCACATTTATGGTTCCCCATGAGAATAACAATTGAAATAAATACAAACAACCTTTACTCAAATAACACATAGTACAATATATATGTAAATTTTAAATAATACAAAATAAAAATTGAAATAAATACAATTAAAAAATTAAAATGAATCATTTCATATTATTTAAAACATAAGTTGTAGTCCTCACATACTTTATTATGATCCCACCCTTAAGGCCACAGCTTTTCTGAATGACTATATTGATAGAATCCACTGTAACATAACAACTACTTTATTTAAATTTTATAGATAACTTACATTGATAAGAGAACCGTTTGGATAAGGTGAAAAAAGCAAATTTATACAAGTGTTTCAATTAAAATAATTTTTACTATAAGTAGAAGTTATTTTATATTTAGATATAATAATTGATAAAAATTTTATTAAAATATAATTCATCATTCTTTTTTTTTTTTCATTTACAGTAAATGTTTACTCACTTTTACTATAAAAATAATTTTTTTTAAAAAAAATACATTTTCTAAAAAAAAAAGTGCACGGATGATTTAATACAATGTATGCCTATAAAAAATTTTATATGAATATTCCCACAAGATGATTGACCTGAGAATTGTTGGTTAAAAGGGTAATTTTAGGTAGCTTTGGAAATATTGTGGCCTTTTAAAAAGTGTTGTGAAAAAGTTGCAATTTAAATGGAATAAAAATAATATTTTATATATTTTTACAAATTTTATTTTTTAAAATAGAATTAATTTATAATAATATTATTATTATACTTATCTACTTAAAAAAATTTATCCCACAACTAAAAAGTGGGAGAGAACCCTATCATCCATTAGCCATAATTAGCAAGATTTTCTTAGATATTTTAAATTTATAATTGTTACAACTGTTTCTTTTATTATACTTTTCAAAAGTCGTTATGAATTTTTAAAAAAGCACCATAAATTTTTGTAGGAAAGACGTAATTATTTATTACTAGATTTTTTTAATAAACGAATGGCACACTATTAAAAATTTTAATAAATAAATAAATAATATGTATAATAAAATTTTAAATTCAATTATTTTTTTATTAATATTTATTAATAAGGGGTGTTCATTAATTAAAAAAATCTAATTATAAATATTTAAATTTTATCTAAAAACTGAAGTTATAAAAAAGAGCCTATATGTTCAAAAATAGAAGTTAGTGTTCCCAAACAGGTCTTTGTTGATCACCTCGACCTCGAAGTCATCGACAATCACAGGCCGTAGGATCTTGGTTTTCATGAATAGAGGTCGTGGTCCATGCTAATTCGAATGTTGCCTTCCACCTCGACAGCTCCCAGGTCCAAATTGTAGGGACCCGGGGACGAGCCAATCAGCACTCAACACCTGTGGGACACCCAGATAGACGTTGAAGAGAGTGTGCGAGAGAGAGACATGTAAGCTTTCTTTGGTTTTTTTAGAGGTCTCCTTCGTTCCCCAGTCTTTTAGCTTCATTGTCACAATCATCCAAATTCACAAACCAGAGGGTAGAGAGAGGGAAGAGGAAAGAATATTTATTTTTCTGGGAGAAGGCATGGAGAATCACACGGTGGAGAAGGATGAGGAGGAGGAGGAGGAGGTGCAAGTAGGGGAGGAGGACGACGAGGTAGGACCCATGGTTGGCGAGGAGGAGGGCGAAGGATCCGTGGGTTCCAGCTTGACTATGGAGAGGGTGGCTGCCGCCAAGAAATTCATTGAGAACCATTACAGGGCTCAGAGGAGGCACATCCAAGATCGCAAGGAGAGGTAACGCATGCAGTTTTTGTTCCCTTTTTTTTCCCTCTATGCTAAGAAATCTGTTTCCTTTTCTCTTGCATGTTGTTGGGGCTTCTTCCTTTTCGACGCCTGATTTATTGTAGGAATGTTTTGAAAATCTTTTTGTCAAATATCTCTGTTGTTGTTGGATTCAATGCAAATATGGTAATCCTATTATGTGTGGATTGTGGAAACTGACATTTTCGTAACTCTGATTATGTGCTGGGCTATTCTTTACTCTTGGATAAAGTATTGTATTATTTGGGTGCGATCGCTACACGCTTAATAATGCTTGTAAATACAAGATGATTGTCTACAGGAGAATTGGCTTACAAGGGTCTTGTAGTTTCTAGGGACATCCTTCTAAGCATAATATCTTTCTGAGCAGTTTTACCCGGATTCTGGAGAACATTGAAGCTGACCCACCAAAGAAAAAAAAGGAAAGAAAAGTGAAGGGAAACAAGTACCTGCCTTTGGTTTTAAAGCCTCTAGGCTTAAACTCAAAAGAAATAAGGATGGTATGACAATGGATGTTTGCGAAGAAGTAGCTGATAATCTTCAGAGGCATAAGATGCATGCATGTCAACTGTCTTATGTTTTGAAGAAAACAGTTGGTAGCATGAGTTTCCAACTTACTGGGGAGGAGGGAGGGTGGTTTCGCTATTACTACTTGAATGTAACAATGCTTCCCTCATGCTCTGTGATGCCACATGATCTTCATACATCTATTGAATTTCCCCCCAGCTGTACTGGAACAAAAGAGTGCAAAAGAAGCTATAAAATTACAGTTTTATTTTGTCATATCCTCGAAAGTTCAATACATCATTGGTGTCTACTATGCCCAGTTAATTATGTATTTTGTGCCCTTTTGGCAATTTAGTTCAGATAGACACACACAACATGCATGCATAGATTCACAAAGCTTATAATTATTATGGCTTTTGGGTACTCCTAATTCATAGACAACACACACACACAAACAGTTACAATCATTACACCATACTCTATATAAATATGTCTTTTTCGTAGAATTTATTTCATTTTCTTAGAATATTAATGACGTTTCATATGATGGGACTCAGATTTATTATTCATCCTTTTGTTTCTTCATTTATCTTGGAATGTTATTGAACACGATTTTATTATTTGCAGGCGTTTAGTGCTGGAAAAGAAGTTAGCATCTTCTCGTGTACCAGAGGAGGAACAGATCAATCTACTGAAGGATTTAGAGCAGAAGGAGACTGAGTATATCCGGTTAAAAAGACACAAAATATGTGTTGATGATTTTGACCTCCTAACCATTATTGGGAGGGGAGCCTTTGGAGAGGTAGAAATGTGGAGAATCAGATTACATAATTAGTGGCTTCTTTTTGTTTTTGTTTTTTTTTATGTGACATTAAATCACAGTTTTGAAAGCTGGCAGGTAATCTGGGTAATACCCAATCAAAGTATTTTATTCTTGAAATGGTAATATAATTACAGCTCAATTCTCTAGTTAAAAGAGTTAAGAGTTTTCAAATGTCTTCCTACTTAATTTTGAACAACCAAACTTGCTAGGAATAAAATTTTTCTGATATGGAACTCACTTTAGATAGCAAAAAATCTGTATGAGCATTTTATAAGAAAACTAAAAGTAAATCTGCTTCCAAAGATGCACTTCTAACTTCCATGAATCGAAATCAGAACTTCCTTATGGGTACCTACAAGTCTGTTTTTCACATATTATAACTATGTATATGGTTACCCATTAGTCCTTTATCTTGTTTGGATTCTTTCGTTCCTACATTCTCATAGATAAGCGAATTTTGATCTTGCAATGCAATTTCACTTTCAAAGGAGTATTTTCTTGTTTTATTTTTTAGAAAAAAAAATCACTTAATCTGGAAAACCTTAAAGGTATTGGATTGATAGGTGAAACTTGCGTGACGAAGGTGTACTGGTGGAGGCAGTGATGCCAAGGATATTCTTTTGATAAAAACATGAGTATTGCTGCCAAATTCAGGATGCTAGGTATTGTGAGTGGACGCTGGTTGTGCTCAAGAAGTCATTTGTTGTAAAAGTTCCAAGAAAGAACCAAGGTCCTGAGGAAGTGAAGATAGGTTGCCTCATTGGTAGCTATGATCATTACTGTGGTAGAAATGCATCAGGTTTTTTGGCACAATGATGGTCAAGCTGCATTTGGAGCACTTAAGGTGCTTATTATGTGTTGGAAGTCCTATATTGCCTGAGTAGGTTGGTTAAGTGTTGGATATAAATAATAAGTGTGAGGCAATCCTGACCTTAGAAGCCGATTTTTAAGGATGAGTTAGGCCCAAAAATTTAAAACCACACTTTTACATGGTATCAGAGTTGGGCCTACGCCAGGATGTTCTGCCTCTGTTGGTGGTGTACTAGGTTCACTCATGTTGAAATTTCTTGGGTGGGCTTGTCAAGGGAAGGATGACACATGCTTATATACAACACTTAACCACTATACCTAGGCAATATGAGACTTCCAACACTCCCCTTCACGACCGGAGGGAGTGCACCCACGATGGTGGATCGACACCACCAATGATTAGCGTGGCACCAAACCTTGGCTCTGATACCATGTTGTAATTTCTTAGGCCTAACTCCTCCTGAAAAACCGGCTTGCCAAGAGAGGGATGTCACATGCTTATATACAATACTTAACCACTCTACCTAGGTAATATGAGACTTCCAACAACTCCTCCATCGTGAGAGGGAGTGTTGGAAGTCTCACATCGCCTAAGTAGGTTGGTTAAGTGTTGGATATAAGTGTGAGACAATTCTCACCTTAGAAGCCGGTTTTTAAGGATGAGTTAGGCCCAAATACTTAAGACCACACTTACATTATGTAACCGTCTGTAAGATTGCAGTTCTGTTGGTTGCTATAAAATAGTAGGGCAGCATCAATGCAATGGGAATAGGTGTTTAGGCTGCAATTTAATTGTTACTGTAAGAAGTCATAAGTGGAGAGAGTTCATAGTTGAAACCATGGAATGGAGGATCCTCAAATGTTTATTTATCATTGGGATGGGCGAATCTATATTTCTTTGTAGCTCAGAAGTCTTTTTGGAATAAAGTCATGGTAGTTACAAAGAAGAGTTGATAAATGAAAACTAGCATTCCAATGAAAATTTCGGATTTCTTTATGCTTTTCCCCACTAGACATTTAAGATATTTTAACTATGACAGCAAATCATAGACACTGGCAATAAAACTTACGGTTTCTATATAATTACTTCTACAGAATCTTGGTCTAATTTGACCGCTGATTGGGCTTCAACCGGCAAATGCCTATTCTTGAAGTTTTTCTTCCTCCTTAATCTTTTGTAATCCCATTACCATATTTAACTCTATGACTTTTATCTCTTTCTTTTTCCTTCTGAGTTGTAATTGCTTCAGAGTTTATTTTGGTTAAATATGCTGGTCATAAGTGATCATACAGGGGTTTTGAGTAGTCAATTTGCTTTTGTTCTATACCTCTTCGCCCTGAGATTGTTTGGATGCTTATAAAATATGATTTCACAGGTAATACTTTGTCGAGAAAAGAAATCAGGCAACATTTATGCTATGAAAAAGTTGAAAAAGTCGGAAATGCTCAGCAGGGGACAGGTGAATTCTCATTATCATCAGTTGTATGAAGTTTTGTTCTAATCATTCTTAAGTTTGACTTTGTTACTTATAAAAAGAAGTTTTTTCTGCTGCAATGTTTTAAGTTTCATTATCTGATGCTACATTGAATATTGTTTTTGAATTTGCAACACAGGTTGAACATGTTAGAGCTGAAAGGAACTTACTTGCTGAAGTTGCCAGTCATTGCATTGTGAAGCTCTATTACTCCTTTCAGGATGCTGAATACTTATATCTGATAATGGAATATTTGCCTGGTGGTGATATAATGACTTTGCTGATGAGAGAAGAAACTTTAACTGAAACTGTGGCTAGATTTTACATTGCCCAAAGCGTGTTGGCCATAGAGTCTATTCATAAACACAATTACATTCACCGGTTCGTAATGTTATACGTCAAGCTCATTCTGTTGTATGCATGGTCTTACTCTTGTAACCAAAATTTGCAACTCTAAATTACCTCCATTTTCCCTTTTTTCCTCAGAGATATAAAACCTGACAACCTTCTATTGGACAAAACTGGTCATATGAAGCTCTCTGATTTCGGACTTTGCAAACCACTTGACTGCTCAAATTTATCATCTATAAATGAAAACGAAGTCCTAGATGATGACAACTTAAATGATACCATGGACATTGATGGCTCCTTCCCAAATAGCAGAAATGGAAGGCGCTGGAAAAGTCCCCTAGAACAACTTCAGCATTGGCAAATGAACAGGAGGAAGTTGGTAACTGCCTTGTGCCTACATTTAGAAATCACATTTTGATGCTTGCCTGTTTGGTTTTTATTCCATGTCTGCTTACAAATGCATAATGGTAATATGTAATTTATCTAATACACGAAATGAGAGAATATTCATGTTGGAGGTAAACAAATACTTAAGCATGTGCCATCTACGAATGAGCATACTGGCCCTACAGTAATGTCATTCTTAAACAATCCAGGCAATATGTCATTAGTGTGATGGATCAAAAAATGAATGAAAGTTTTACAAATGTTTATTTGCGCTTAGATGTGGGACATAATGGTCAAATTCTCAGTTCTTAACTACACAGGATGGTCCTTTTTCTTTCCTTATTCTATTTTTTTGTTGTTCACTAATTTGTTAATAATTTTCAAGACCATTTCATCCCAAAAGATTAAACTATTAGGAGAAGGCCCATCAACGGTTTTAACATACATCCCTAACACACCCCCTCACGTTAAAGCCCATTTAGGTTTGCGGCATGGACAGGGCATAGGCCCACCATATCATGTGTTGAAATTTAATTTATAAAGAATGGGAACAGCAAAGATCGAACTCTTGACCACTCAATTATGAAAGCTTTGATACCATGTTAAGGCCTATTTCATCCTAAAAGCTTAAGCTATTAGAAGGCTAATGAATGGTTTTTGATATATATATATATATATATATGTTAGAATTATCTCCTAATTAGGATAGTCTTTTAATTATTTTGGTCTCCTAGTTTCATTATTTTTCATGTCTTAGTTTATCTCTAAGAGTTTATCTTGTAGTTAAACTTTATTTCTAGTATTATAAATAAAGGAAGGTACAAGGGTTGATTAGTGTAGGAGTTTTCCTCCAGCCTCTAAACATTGGCTTTAACCCTCAGTCTCAACAATATATATATAACAATAATCATTAAAGGTCTCAATTGTCTCATAAGTACATGAAATGTCAATTTTGTATTGCATTTTATCACTTCCAGCAGATGCCTACATCATACCTTTCTCCTACTTGTCTATTCATTTTATGACAGGCATTTTCCACGGTTGGAACTCCAGACTATATTGCTCCTGAAGTGTTGCTGAAAAGGGGATATGGTGTGGAGTGTGACTGGTCTGTTGATAATCTCTTACTGGTTCTGTTGTTTGAGTTGCATCTGTTCATTTTCTGTTTTTTTTAATTTCTGGCATTTTGAAGTGAATGCGGATAATTAATTTGCAATGACTTTTATTTGGCATCTCTGGCTAACAGTGGTAGGATAAGCTCAAGGTTCTAAACTATTGCAGATAGACTTAGTGTATGATACAGCAATTGATGCTGCATATGTTTATCAATCCAAATTTTAAAGTCCATAGAGTGCCTTATTTTGGAATTTTATGCGGGTGGTCAAATACTATACTTCTATGCTAAGTAGTTACACAGAAGAAATTTTAGTCACAGTGAAATCGGCGAAGCACCATAATATGCGTGGGCCAAATTTTGAGAATAGAAACTATTTTGAAGCCAGTTTGTTGGTTATTACTTTAGTTGAAAGGCTATGGAAAACAAACATCTCTACTTAATTTTAAAATTTTTTGTTGACTTTTTGTATATTATGTATTTATGTGCATGCTCCAATCCACAGGGACCCTGACTAGGAATAATCTTGCCATCATTCTTCAAGAAACACTTAAAACATTATCAACTTGAACTGGAAAAGAACTATCCAAAGGGATTTGGAGCATTGTGTGGGAACCTTTCACATTCATCCAATTGAAACTTTATATTTTGTCCTACTAGACACAGTTATGATAGTACTATATGCGATTCACTGTCCAAAATCTTTAATAAAAGGTGCGATGCTCTCGGATATTCCTTATCTTGTAGTATTAAATATCAACTTCTGTCATTGAATCTTTTTAAAGTAAGAAAATGATCATTTTCTGAATGCAGAGCTAGCTGGCCTTGTATCTCAAAAATAATCCTGACACTTGCGCTTCACTGAATGTTCTGCCTTTTAATGTGACTCCCATTAGCACTAATTTTCTTTTAAATGAGAAAGCAATAAAAAATATCATAATATGTAGAAATATGGCTGTTAGCAGAGGATAAAGATTTCCTCCTTCATAAAGTGAATAGTTAAAGAAAAAACACAGGGACTTGATTGCTTGGTTGTTCTGATGTGTGATGAAGACAAGACTAGGATCATTTTGATTAACAGTAACTGGTTTGGTATTGGCCTCAGCAAGTTTAGTGATCAGCTACTAGTACGATTACAATTGATTTGTATTCAGCCTCAAGATGTTTCCAGATGTTGATCTTTATGAACAAGATATCATGTAATACCGAAATTAAGAGAATTGTAATAAAATTAATTGATTAAGAAGAGCATTAGAATTGATTTGTATTCAGCCTCAAGATGTTTCCAGATGTTGATCTTTATGAACAAGATATCATGTAATACCGAAATTAAGAGAATTGTAATAAAATTAATTGATTAAGAAGAGCATTAGAATCGTATGGAGAAATGAAAAAAAGAAAAGTGATGAAAACCTGATTTTCCCCTTTGTTTATATTAATTGTGATAAGCTAATGGTAATCTTCTGTAGTATCTAAGCAGACAATTAGCAATGCATGTAATATTTTTCCTTATTTTTAAAATGTTTTACAGTATCTGGCGGAGATTATTCTTCAATTTAGTTGCCTTTACCTGGGAAAGTGATGTTTTTGTCCCTTGTGGATTATGTTTTGCTTAAAAACTAGCAGTGTTGTCTTTCTTGAAGTGGCATAGTTGCCTTGTAGCTGATATAAATTCTGCCTGGCTGCAGGTGGTCTCTTGGTGCTATAATGTATGAGATGCTTGTTGGTTATCCCCCGTTTTACTCTGATGATCCTGTAACAACGTGTAGAAAGGTTTTAATCTCTTTACTTTTCCTCTCTTCCCCCCCTTCTTCAGCCCTCCTCCCTCCTCTTCTTTGGGGCTCATAACTCACAATATTCTCCATAGGTACTAGTTCCCAAGCCCCTTGACCAAATTACGATGATAGAGGATCAATTTCAGTATCTTGTATAATAAATTTTTGTAAGGACCCAAAAGCAGCATTTTGGAACACAATTTGGCTATCAATAATGAAGTTTGTTGTCCATTATAAGTCATATAAGATAAATAGATTGGACAATTTTAAATTGGGAAATTGGTGAAGAAATAACAGATTGTTTGATAGGGAATGCTTTCAATAGGTTGTTTTATTTTGGGCTTAAACTGTACTCACCAGTCAGGACTCAGAACCATAAATGTTTAATGCATTTCAGAGATATAGTTTGTCAATTTATTATTTAGATCCAGGTAATCATACTGCAACCACTAGTTTAATTGAAAGATTTCACATAATTTTGTTCATTGGAAATTCTATATTCGTGGATGTTGACCCATCAGAAATGTATTACCTTAGGGTGAATTAAACTGAGAAAATGTGGAAAATAAGAAGGTTATTAATTGAACATTTCAATGGACTCTTATGAATTCAGAACATAAACCCCACTTGTGGATACTTTAGCTTAATCTTGCTTTATTTTGCGGCATAATATATTATACTATTAACCATTATTCATACACTTGTGATGCCAATTATGTAGTTACTTAAAATACTGTTTCTTACTTGCTTGTCTCATTTGTTTTCTCTCTATGATTATTCACCTTGTTCTTTCCTTAAGTCTACGCTTACTCAAAATATTTATAAGCATTTATTGAGTGCCTTTGTTAGAAGTATGACAGCTAGGGTTAAAGATGTGTGTCACAACTAGTGAGCTGGGCTTTACTAGATGTGCTATCCTTACTTGACCTAATTTTGATTATAAATAAACGTTTAGGGACCTTGGTCATTCAAGTAAGTAATCCTATTATCTTCTCTCTCTTCTTCACTGACTATTATTTTCTCTACATGGTATCAGAGCCTTGAGGAAAAATTCTAGGGTTTTAAGTTTAGTGGTTGTGTGGTTCTCATGGCCGAAGTTTTAACCACTTCTATGTTGGAGCTCTGCCCCCCTTTTTTTCCATCCTCTTCTTTGTTTTCACTTCTACGGTGACCGGAGAATTTTCGGCAGATATCCGAAGAATTTTACGGTGACCAGAAAAATTCCAACGGATCTCTGGCAACTTTTTCGGTGACCCAACAATTTTTCGACATTCCTCTAGTGAGTTTTCTGGCCAGTGTCTTTTCTAATTATCCTTTACTTGATTTCTCCACTTTTCTAGTAGAGCTCCGACGAATTTTCTAGCGGTCCTCTGGCGATCTTCCTTGCAGTCATCCAGCTGCTTATTTTTGCAATTTCTGACCATTTTCTCTTGCTGTCATATCACTTTTTGCTCAAAGGTGAGACTTTTTGTCAAGTTTTTGTTTGTGGTGTAGAATCGGAATAAGGTTGCTGCCATTTCGGGTTCTATTTATGTCTGCTATGAAGTTTTGTTTCTAAGATGTTGCAAGTTCTATTGTCTTATGGTTGGTTTCTCCTAGGGCTTGTTGCTCAAGGGGAGTAAGTGCTAGTCGTTCAAAAAAAAAAATTTGTTGGTTGTTGATGTGGCTAGTGGTCACAGCTTAAAGTTTATGATTGTTGTTCGACTACAAGTTAAAGTTTTGGCGTATTGAAGACTTTGACACTAGTAAGAGAGTTGAGTTATTGGGTGCCAGGTGAGCAAACCAAGTAGTGTAGACCAGCTAGGAGAAGATCGAGGGAACTATTCAGGAGAAGTAGGTTGAAGACTTCTGGCAGCTGTGTTATTGTGTTAAACAATGTGGCCGAGGAGAGCAACATTGAAAATGTCAAGGGGGCCACTCATGAGAAGCGAGTCGAAGAATTCTGGGAGTTGTTTGTCTACTAAGGCATCGTTAGGGAGAATACTAGTTACTAAAGTTCTTGAATCGAAATTGATAGTTGGTAGTTGCATTTTTAAGTTTGGATTTGATTCTCATTTTAATGTTAGTTGGGTTTTATTTATTACAAGCTTGAAGCTTTATAAGCTTTAGCTTGAGGGGGAGTGTTAAAAGTATGACGGGTAGGGTTAAAGATGTGTGTCACAATTAGTGGGCTGGGCTTTTACTAGTTATACTATCCTTATTTGACCTAATTTTAATTATAAATAGATGCTCAGGGACTCTTGCCATTCAAGTTAGTAATCCCATTCTCTTCTCTCTCTTCTCTCTCTTCTTCACTGACTATTGTTTTCTACAGCCTTAAATTTGCTTATTTGGATGTGGGACTAGCTGTTATGTTTAAAATTATGTTCCTAATTTTGGCCTTGGTGATGAGTGTCCACAGATTGTACATTGGAAAAATCACTTAAAATTTCCAGAGGAGGCAAGATTGACACCTGCAGCAAGGAATCTAATTTGTAGGTTGCTTTGTGATGTTGACCATAGGCTTGGTACCAGAGGTGCAGATGAAATTAAAGTGTGTAAAATGTGTATTTTACTATAAAGCTTTATGATTATATCACAATTTTTTCTACTAATATTATTGGCACTTAATTGACCAGGCTCATCCTTGGTTCAAAGATGTTGTATGGGACAAGCTATATGAAATGGAGGCAGCATTCAAACCACAAGTCAATGGGGAGCTTGACACTCAAAATTTTATGAAATTTGATGAGGTAAGATGTTATGCTTCTTTTTTGATTGGTAAGTCCTGTTTCACCTGCATGCCCAGTAGGGTTCATATTTATGATCTCTATTGCTCTATCTCTTGGTCCCTCCAGCTTGCACTTAACAAGAGGAGGTGCCATTAAAAGCCATGGTGGTTGGCACTTAATGTTTCACACATCATTTGCATACATGAAAATAAACATTGTACTATTTTTTGGTCCCTTGGCCATCATGAACAATCATGAACAATCACTAGTGTCACAACGTGATGGCCGGTGAACAGCCATCATTTTATGACTTTGGGGCGCGTAAAGGAAAACACAGAGAAAATGGGAGTCGCCACTAATTAATTAGAATGATAATTGGGATCCTAAAAAAAAAAGGAAAACTGACCCTTGGAACCAGAGGAAGGGTTCAGGAGTCCAATTACGTGTGGGGAAGGTGTTAGGCACTCCACAACGTCCATCACTAAAGATGGTTACCCTAAATTGTTTGTGCTTTAAAAAATTTTAATTCACTAAAATTACCACTTTTATTAAAAAAAATAATAATGGATAACGATGAAAAAAATAAATAACTAGACATGCCTTACCAAGTAAGTGCCTACATACCCCGAAAGGGATCAAGGTTAATATAGTTCGGAAATTGTTTTGTTAAGTCGATTAAGCGAAAAGACATTAGGACATTTAGGAAAAATTAAATTTTCACTTAAAGCCTGGACAGCGAATTAGGACATTGGAGAGAACACATATCTACTAAATGCCCGTGAAAACTGAGACTTTGGGAAAATAAAATTTCATTGAAAGCCTATGGAAAAAAAAACTTTGGAAAAGATAATTTTCTACAGAAAGTCTTTAAATATTGAGTCTATGGGCAAGATGGAAATTTATAAAAGTAATGGAGTGAAAAAGAGATTTAAAAGAAATGGGGGCCAAAATGTAATTTTAAAAAATTAGGGGGCTAAGATGTAATTCTTGAAAATTAGGGGACCAAAACATAATTTTTGAAAGTGTAAGGGTTAAAATGCAATTATTGAAAGATTGTGGTTCAAAATGATATTATTGAAAGTATCAAGGGTCCAAATAGAATTTTTAAAAGTATCAGGACAGGAATAGCTTTTTGAAAATGCTGGAATTAGAAGGATATTACTAAGATATTTTAGTCAAAATCTCATTTATTTATAAGAACATTAAACTTTGTTCAAGTTCAATTCTTGCAAATATTTGATCGGGCTATTGGAGCTAATTTAGAAACATTGGGCCTTGAACCCTCTTGTATGAAAATAATTCTATTGGGCCCTTGAAACCCTTAAAATTAATTTGAGTGGGCCTTTGGAATCCCTTTTTGACAAATATTTTACGTGGGCCATTGAAACCCTCCTTTTTGGCCACAAGTAAACATTCCCTTTTAAAAAAAACAAAACTATAGCTAATTGGGCCTTTGAAGCCTTATTTTAATAGCTAGTTGGGGCCTTTGGAGCCTTTATGTTAGTCCAAGACCAACATAGCTACTAGGGACCCCAACCAATATTTATGCAGCTCTAAAATTGACACATCCACATGCAACAACTGCAACTACCATAAAAAAAATCACAAATTCTGATCCCATGAACAAAGGGATACCTTTCATTTCTGCTAACCAAGTGAAATGACCCAAAGTAAATCTACTGACATATATAGTATCCAAATGCCTGTAGTCTAGATACTAGAATAGCAGGATTGTTTCAAATCAATTTTAAATAAAGGGTTTGAACATAAACCTGCTTTCAAGCAACCAGGTAACAACACCCAAATTAGCCACACAACTAAAACCCTGCAAATCCCAGACAATTATAGATCAAACAAATTGAACCAAACCCAAATACCAATTTTCAGAGCATCAGATTACTCAAACAAGACGGGCAAACCAATATCAATTCTGACTTGAGTTTTAGACCCCATTTAAAATTGAAACTTCAATGTAAGTCTATTTTAGTACATGCATAGTGAGGCCCGGGGGGGGGGGGGGGGGGGGGGGGGGGGGGGGGGGGG
>JASKGM010042679.1:0-22035 GCA_034509205.1 Ceratonia siliqua
GGAAAGAAGAAATGAAATGTCACGGGTAGGGGGTGCGTGATGCAGAGAGAAGAAAGGGGCTGCGTGAGAGGGACGCGCATCAAGGGGTTTACGGGTTTGCGTTGGTAACGGGTGAATAGAGGAATGGGCCCGGTTTGGAGTTGGGCTGAGTGTGGGTGTGGGCTCCGGTTTGAGCTGGACCTGAAGTGCTGGAACAGGCTGAGGGCGTGGGCCTGATGGGTTGGACCAGGCTGGACTTCCAAAAATGCCCTTATTGGGCTGAATCAATTTTTTTTTTGTTGTTGCTACTTTTAATTTAATTAACCATTTTTTATTTTATTATTATTATTTTATTTATGCCTGGACAAAATCCAGTGTTTACAATATATGATGTTAATTATCTTTTTTTTTTTTTTCAATTGGTGTGGGTTATACAATGGGAGTTAACTGTCTCCTTTTCCCTCAAGCCCTCCCTACACTGATAAAGGTAGGACTTGAACACAAGTCCTTGTACTACTGATAAGGGCTTTATCAGCTGCCCTTATCAGCTAAGCTAGCTGACACCTTCTATGTAAAATAATTTATCATTTATCAAGCTAGGATTTCTTAAGAATTTTGAGTGTAACATCATATGGTTGTTAAATGAGTTTCACAACAATGTGTCTTAATGGTAAAAGTAAGCATATGATATGTGGTTACATACAACGTTACAAGTGTAATGCCCTAAAAAAAAAAAAAGGACTAGTTAGCAAAAATTTTAGAAATTACAACTATTGGAAATTGCTAAATGGCTCTCCCTTTCTCCCCCCATTATAAACTTCAGAAACTCCCTCTCTGTGATGCGCTGCGCAACCCATCCTCTGCAACCCGAGAAACTTCCTCCCAGCCTCGCCATTTCCTCTTGCCAGAGCCACCTTCACCGTCGAGGACCTTCGTCGCCACCCGTGGAAGCGCAGTTGTAGCCGTACCTCCACGGTTCTCACTTGATTTTCCTCTCCCTTCATGGTTTCAAACGCTGCTGCATCACGCTGTGAAAGCCACCGGATTTCATCGCGGTGGTGGCTAGTTTTGAAGTGAGTTGCCGTCACCATTAAGCCCTGTAATAGCACCAGAAAAATTGCCCATTGGTTGAAGCTTGCTACAGAGTAAGTCCTGAAACTCCATGGTTAATTTAACTAGAATCCTTATCCCATTCGTGAAACCCATTTCCCTCCATTATCATCACCATTCTCGGTTCCTATAGCACAAACTAGTCAAGTTGAAATTGATTTAACTCTGTTTGATTCGTTTTAGTTTACTGACTCTCTGATGCTTGGCCAACATGAGGGGAAGTGGTGTACTGAGTTGAAGCTTAGTTCGCAACAAAGGTGTTAGGAGTCCTCTAGATTTGTGATTGGCAACAGGATTTCTAGCGCAACTTCATCTTCGGCCTAGGTAATTGATTTTCCATTTTCTTGGTTGAATGGTTTTTGGTAAATGCAGAACAAGAATTTTGCTCCATATAAGTGATAGATTTTAGTCTGCCCAATTATCCTAATTTTAGCCAAAGTCCCAATTAGACAATTTAGTTTCTCCATCCTATAGTGACTTTGTGCTGTGTTATCCAACTATTGGTGTTATAATGGAAAAATAGGGGCAGATTTTGCATACTGATAGGCTATGCGTAATGTTGCACATAGGCTTATCTGAAATGAAACCCGTTGGAAGCAACTCCAGCTTGAAGTAGAAATAATTGGAGCTTGATTACTGAGCCTCCAAATTTAGCAACTGTGAGTAGATTCTTACTTACCTCTTGATGCCTAAATTGTTAAATTTTAACTTGTGGCTCAATGATTCTATTTGAGTATGTGTCACAACGTGACGGCCGGTGAAAAGCCATCGTTTTATGACTTTGGGGCGCGTAAGGGAAAGCGCAGAGAAAATGAGAGTCGCTACTAATTAATTAGAAGGATAATTGAGATCCTAAAAAAAGAAAGGAAAACTGGCCCTTGGAACCAGAGGAAGAGTTCGGGAGTCTAATTACATGTGGGGTAGGTGTTAGGCACCCCACAATGCCCATCACTAAGGATGGTTATCCTAAATTGTTCGTGCTTTAAAAATTTTAATTTATTTAAATTATCCATTTTTATTAATAAAAAAATAAAAAAATAATGGAGAAAGATGGAGAAATAAATAACTAGACCTACCTTACTAAGTAAGTGCCTACGTACCCCGAAAGGGATCAAGGTCAACGTAGTTCGGAATATTTGGATAAGTCGAATGAATGAGATGTATGATCTCAGCCTGGAGAATGTTAGGACATTTAGGAGAATATAAAATTTCACTTAAAGCCTGGAAAATGAATTAGGAATGGAACATTGGGAAGAATGTACCTCCACTGAATGCATGAAAACAATTGAGACTTTGGAATAAAATATTTCAATAAGAGACTTAGTCTTTCAAAACCCGTTTCCTTAACAACTTTTGTTCAAAATTTATCGCTTGAAGCCTTTGTCTTTTCATCTATTTTCTTAAAAGCCCTTGGAGCTTCAAAATATTAACTTCATTTTTTGGATTTCTCAAAAACTAGAAAAATAAAAATAAAAATAAAATCTAAATAGCTAAAAAAAAAAATTTCCAAAAGCTACACCCACAAAACAAGCAAGAATAAAATCTCCACAAAATAACATAGACAAAGTGAATTGTGGAGGAGATTTGTGCCATTTAAGAGGAAGGGTGGTGAACAAATATATATGTAACATATTTAAATATCCTTAAGATAGCACCTTACCTTGCCAGAATAATATGTAACCTACCAAAATAGTATCATGGAATAACATGTGAATTACAAAATGGTATCATGACCAGTCAAAATACTACATAATTTGCCAAAACAGTATCATAGCATGATAAAACAGCACTACATGTAGCAAAACAGCATTACGGCATAACAAAACAACATTATATGTAGCGAAACGACATTACAGCATTAGCCAGATAGTATTACAGCATGACAGAATAGCAGTTTTTTTTAGCAAGACAACATTACAGCCTGACAGATTAATGAGGGAACATGATTGAAAATCCTGCCATTTTAAAAGGATAAGTGTCCCATGAACAAGCATCTTATCTTTTTAATCCAAATCAATTTCTTCTATTATCTATATATTTTTTACCAGGTGCTCGTGATACTCCAGCAAGTCTTTATCAAAGGGAATAATGAAGCCTGATTCACCCAATTTTAGCAGATAATTCCAACATTCTTTTGTTAGACTTTAACATTAATCTTCTTAACAATTGTCACATTCATACTAACAAATATTGCTGAATCAGATTCCAGCATCAATTGCCTTAACAACATGAATGACTATGGTTCCTTGCATTATTACC
The DNA here is from genome assembly GCA_034509205.1 of Ceratonia siliqua. NCBI lineage: Eukaryota > Viridiplantae > Streptophyta > Magnoliopsida > Fabales > Fabaceae > Ceratonia > Ceratonia siliqua. Next base: position 3,349 of record JASKGM010042679.1, read on the forward strand.
TTTGAACATGATATGAACATTTAAAAGAAAAACTCAGGGAGAGGGAAAATTCCACAAAGGAACCAAATGCACTTCCTTACTCAGTTAAATAACCATCACAACAAAACACACATTCAAGCACCATTCAGGAAAAATACAACCTAAGCTTAAGAATAAAATTCTTCATATTCTCCAATGACCATGTAAATTCTTGCTCTAGATGAGCTTGTGCAAACAGAACATTTATGTCCATCTTTTAAATTCTCATTACTGAAGTAGCGTAGACAATACTTCCTTCAAACAACTAGAATGACTAGTGAGGCAAATATTTTATCAGTGTAATACCCACAAAACCACAAAAACATGAATGCATCGAATCAAAACCTCATCAATTACTAATGAGTCAAACTTGTGACATGAAAATTAGGATTGCAATAATACCAAAACTGTTTGAACTTAAGTTTCTTCCTAAATCAACATTCTTGAACCAAGACCAGAGGGAGCAAACCAAAATTAACGAAATGAGATGGTACAACACTCTGCATCCAATGGAATAAACCAGGATTTGATATTTAGAGCAACATGAATCACACACTAGGAACACTTTTTGGGTCTTACTAGATAAAAAAAAAAACAACAGCATTTCTAAAAAAAAGCAGCAGCAACTTCACTTGATTTTATTTTAGGACAAGCAGAGATAGTTAAAAAGGATAAAAACTTGCCATGTAATTATATTCAACTAGCAATTCTGGTACTACCTTGAACCATTTTGAATGGTAAAAACAATTTCAACCCCGGGTAAGCCTTGAGCTAAAACTTAACCCATTCCTTAGATTAAATAAAACACTCAAAATCAAGGTTAAAATTGCCTAACCCCAGTAGTGACACTTCAAACCCAACAACCAAAGTATATGTTACAAATATATGAATTCCAAATTTCATTAATCCAAGATAGAACAACATCCGGATTTGAGTTCTTAAATCAAAATTCTTTACATATATCACCATGGAGCTAAATCAAATTGGGACAGCCATCCTAGTGATACTGATATACCATATTGACCTAACAAGAAAATCAAACAACAATTCCAGCTGAATTGCAATCAAATTATGATTTAAATAAGGAATCAGTGTGCCAAAAACAACTACAACATTTTTATCACTTAAAGAAATCGAGAAAAAGGAGCAACAAAAAACCTTTTGAGGACCCGTGATAACCCAATCTCGGATTCGTTTCCTTCTTACTGTTTCAATGCTCTCGATTATTTCAGAAGTTTTCTCTCTCAGGTTCTCCTTTGCCTCTCAGTAACTTTATATTGGCTCCCAGTTGGTCTCGGCTCACTCTTGGGTGTCTCTTGGGTGTTTTCCTTGCTCTCTATTGGTTGGTCCTTTGGTTGTTCTCTGAAGCTCCTTTTATAGCCGAGGATAAGAGTCCAATTCCTTGAATCGGTTCTCTTCGTCACGGCGTGATTCAAACAATCAACCTTTTGATTTCCATTGATTTAGTTTTCCCCTTTGATGGCGAAGGAGAGAAAATGGCTCGCAATTGAAGAAAAGATATGGCAGATGGGCAACGATTCATCAGGAACGACAGTAGGATAACAGAGGGGACGGGTTTTGTGGCATGAAAATGACACAGATGTGAGATAAAACCGGCGGTATGGAAGAAAAGGAAATGGAGTCGAGAAGGGAAGCTAGAAATCAGGTGCGTGGTTTTAGGGTCCGGTGGAGATAAGGTGCGGTTTGGGGAAATGGGGGGTGATAGGGCTCAATTTTGGGAATTAGGGATTTAAGGAATCGGGTTAGGCGGGTACGGGTCAGATCCGGTTAAGTTGGTTAGGTTATCCAGTTTGGGCCTATTGGGCTCTTATCCCTTTTTTTTTTATAAATTGGGCTGGTCCTTTTTTTGCTGCCAGAAAAAACGATTTTGGGCTCTTTTCTTTTTGTTTTTGTTTATTATCTTCTCTCTTTTTTTTATTTTTTTTAATTATTAATATTATTTTTTTAATTTTTCTTTTGAGAGAAATTTATTAATTTAATAAACCCCTGGACAAAATTAGGTGTTCACAGTATGATTTGGAATAATTTTGAGGAAAGTAATCTAAATATATATATGCGAAACTTATTATTATTATTATGTTCCACAGTATCATAAATATCTGAATTTTGATATTGTGAAAGTATGAATGGTATGAGAATTATGAAAGTAATTTAGAATTGTATTCTGAGATCCGTAGTAGAGTGGTGGTAGAACCACTAGGTGCACCTAGGTCGCAACCTTTATCAGTTGAGGGCAGTTCCTGATAAAGGATACTTCTGTCAGTGAGTGCAGTTCTTGACAGAAGATTGAGTTTTATTATGAATGGTTCCTCCGGATGAGATTACTCCGGAAGAGAACAGGAAAGTTAGTATTTCCCTTCGGTGAGTGCAGTTTCCGAACGTAAGAATCAGGTTACCCTCTAGTTGAGATTTATCCTTTAGAGTGGAAATACTGTTTTCTCAGTTAGGGTTCTCCCCTTATATTGTTATGGATCCTAAGGAATTTATATATTTTGATCGAAGTATTATTGGACATAATGTCTCTTTAAATTTCATATTATTTAAAATTATTGAAATATGACTATGAAGAAAAAGTTACTTTCTTTCCTGAATGTAAAGTGCATTAGATGCTTTTTATGTCTGAAAAGTACTAAAATGAAATTTCTTATTATTTTAGCGGTAATTTACTTTACATGTAGGGGTTTATGTATCAATTGGTAAACCTGTTTTCATTCACTAAGTCAGTGGACTCACCCCTCAAACTTTAACATTTTCAGATCAGGATATTGGCGATTTACCATTAGCCCCATCTACTCCCTTTGAACCTGTTGAGTGAACTGGTAGGCATTACCCTGGGTAGTAGTGTTGGAGTTTACTTGAGGATTTGTGGACAGAGGTTGGATAGGATTTATTTGCATTTTAGTTTATTTTCATGGTTTGTAAGTATAATTGCATAACTTTGTGTAATTTGGATATACAGTCCATGATGGACCATTTACTGCTTTCTGTTAAGCCACTTAGACTTCTGGTTGATGGTGGGCATGTCCACCTTGTTATTTTAACATATTTGTACCCTGGGATAGTCCATATCTCAGGAGAAATTCTGCCAAAATTTTTAATAAAATTTTGACTTAGAATTATTTTTATGAAAGTGTATTTCAATCTTATTATTCATTCAAGGATGATTATGAATGACATGAGTGGTAATCCTCTACATTGGTCACGTGTCCTAAAATGGGGCATGACAACAAGTTGAGTTCTAATTTTGCCAAAAACTTGGGATTAGGTCATAAACAAAAAATTATTTTGAATTTTCTAATCTTGATATGAATGACTCGTGTTTAATAAGGTAAGAAAAATAAAATAGTCAAGATATGCACAACTGATCTATTCAAACACCACAAATGACTAAAATAACAAAAAAGAAAAAAAGAATTCCAAAATATATATATATATATATATATATATATATATATAATAAAGGTGTGTGGTTGAGGTTGTTGGACAAATTTAGTCAATGACATAACATAAAGTTTGTCACTTTAAATAGAGAAACTCATCTTTTATTTATTTTATGCTTAATCAAATGAAAGTTGGTTTAAAATAATGGTGCTATGTTTTATGATTTTACATAACCATATGCCCTCAAATTAATCAAACCCGCATTAACGGCTTAATTAATGCTTCAATTTATATAGAATTAATATATTCTAATCACTGAAACTTCAAACTTCTAAACGTTTATAGCCTTTATTGATGAAAAAGACATTAATTATTAATCTTCAGTGTTTAAAATTTTACATTTTAGGTCATCTCCAACTTAGAAGCTATATTTCTTATTGCACTCAAGGTCATAGAATATAATCCAAACTAATATAATTTCTTTCATGTTTGATGCGTTGGCTAAAATGTAATATTTGAGCTTGGTTATTGAGAAGTGTGAAATTTTGACAAAAAGAGTTTAAAGTTATGATAATAAATAATCTCTAATATAACAAAAGAAATAAATAAATATATTTATCATGCTAATAACCATGACATTCTACTACTTAAATAAAATATTTTATTTAAAAGATCATTCAAGTTTAAACTTTATTAAATAGTAAGGTAGATTGCATTACTTTTCTGGATTTACGACCTTCAGCTTTAAAAATTGCATTATCCAAATTTTAATAAAGTAAGAAAGAAGATAATTACTTTGTTTTGTTGCGGTGAATTTTGGTGATTGATGTATTATACTGTGTTTGATATTTTACATAAATACTTTTAAAGATATTATATTATAAAATAGTGTCTTATGAAATTTTATCTCAAATTATTTCAGAAATAATACCTTATAGTAATAATTAGAAAAGCAAGATAAGAAAAGGGTTATATTGGACCATATATAAAATATAAAATACTTTTTTAATATTAAAAATATATAGGCATTACTATTAATCTAATCAATTAATTTAATTTTTTTATGGTGAATATTATTAATTATAAATATTAACATATTATAGATAAATATCCTCTAACTTTTTGAAAATTAAATAAAAAGAAATGATTTTCTCTTGTGGCTTAATAGTGTACTTAATTGGTCCAAGATTAAAAATTGCAAATTTAATGACCTTATGATTAATGGTATTAAAATTGTTTCTAAATGAAAATAAAAAAAATTAAATTATTGATATTTTGAGCTAAAACCTTGTAGAGAGATTCGGATCCCATAAAATCAAAGAATAACTTCATGATATTCGGTCAAATCTTGACCGGTCAAAATTTATTTTGTTTTTTTAACATAGATATCGAGGTCTGCTAATTTTTTTTAAAAAAATTAAATCAAATCTAAATTGAACCATTCAGATTTTATAATTAAAAATCGTGTCGTCGGAACGGAATCCAGAGGCCTTCTAGAGGTAGAAACATTAAAATTGAACACAAGCGGTTGGGAACAGACGGAACAAGACCAACTGTACAGATACTTAGGTACGTCAGCTAAATCTGGTTTTGTCCCAATAAAGTTGGATATGGCAGTGGCAACTGGCAGCTTATCCCAATGTTGATAATCATATGGTACTTGCTCAGTAAAAAAAAAAGTCACATTCTTAGTTAATTTAGATAGGTTGTGGTTATCCACAGTCTCTTCTTCTTCTTCTTTAATTAATTTTAAAAAATAAAAAAAATTAAAAAAGAATTTACAGAACTCCCCTATTGCTCATTGTGCTCCAGTTACCTATGGATCTAGTGAGATTTTAAATGTAAGAAAAATTGATGTTAAAAGCTTGATTTTCACTATTTCATTTTCAGTTATTGAACCATTTAGATTTTATAATTAAAAACCGTGTCGTTAGAACGGAATCCAGAGGCCTTCTAGAGGTAGAAATAGTAAAATTGAACATAAGCGGTTGGGAACAGACGGAACAAGACCAACCGTACAGATACTTAGGTACGTTAGCTAAATCTGGTTCTGTCCCAATAAAGTTGGATACGGTAGTGGCAACTGGCAGCTTATCCCAATGTTGATAATCATATGGCCATTCAGATTTTATAATTAAAAACCGTGTCATCGGAAAGGAATCCAGAGGCCTTCTAGAGGTAGAAACAGTAAAATTGAACACAAGGGTTGGGAACAGACGGAATGAGACCAACTGTACAGATACTTAGGTACGTCAGCTAAATCTGGTTCTGTCCCAATAAAGTTGGATACGGCAGTGGCAACTGGCATCTTATCCTAATGTTGATAATCATATGGTACTTCTTCTTCTTCTTCTTGCGATTGGAGATAGATGGAACAAGACCAACTATACAGATACTTAGGTACGTCAGCTAAATCTGGTTCTGTCCCAATAAAGTTGGATACGGCAGTGGCAACTGGTAGCTTATCCCAATGTTGATAATCATATGGTACTTCTTCTTCTTCTTCTGCGATTGGGAACAGACGGAACAAGACCAACTGTACAGATACTTAGGTACGTCAGCTAAATCTGGTTCTGTCCTAATAAAGTTGGATACGGCAGTGGCAACTGGCAGCTTATCATAATGTTGATAATCATATGGTACTTCTTCTTCTTCTGCGATTAGGAACAGACGGAACAAGACCAATTGTACAGATACTTAGGTACGTCAGCTAAATCTGGTTCTGTCCCAATAAAGTTGGATACAGCAGTGGCAACTGGCAGCTTATCCCAATGTTGATAATCATATGAACTTAACTATGGATCTAGTGAGATTTTAAATGTAAGAAAAATTGATGTTAAAAGCTTGATTTTCACTGTTTCATTTTCAATTATTTAGGTTATACTAAAAATTAATAAAAAGACTCATGATAAGTAAATTACTTGTTTTATTTAGAATTATCAAAATGAACTTAAGTAAAAGAATCAGTTTGAAAGGTCTAACTTTAAAATGAGGTGAATTAGGTTAAGAGAAAAAATTAAAAAGTAATTTGTTTCACAAAGTAATATTTTAAAAAAAATGTTATGATTATCTAATTGTTTTATTATTTTAATATGTTGACTAATAATTAATTTCTAATGGATTGATTATCTAATTGTTTTATTATTGTGAATTTTAAATAAAGAGAATAGCATTAAGATGTGCGTGTCAGGTGTAAATTCCAATGTTGTGTAGATTGAGAAAGAAAAAAAATGCAGGTGAAATGAGATTTGTTGTGGTGTGGATATTTAAATTTAATATTTCATATGGTTTGATATAAATTGATAATTTTTATTTTTGAATTTGTAGATGATGTGATTTTCTTTTCTATTATTTTTTTAGCATACATTACATTCTTTTTTATATTGATATGATTGAATTTTGGCCACCTTTAACTTACCGCCACTGCACAGTGGTGGTAGCTTTTACTATTTATCTTTCACCTCTTGTTTTTATTTTTACTTTTTGTTCTAATTTTTTTTATATTAATTGATTATTTTCTATGTCAAGTATTTTTTTGAGAATTTTTTAAAATATTTTTAACATTTTTTTCTTATGAATGAATAGTATCAAAAAAATTATGGACGAATAGTATAAGTAAATGTAAAAAATTTTACAAAAATTCAAAAACATTCTAAAATTTTCTCAAAAAATTATATAATATAAAAATAATTAATTAATTTTAAAAAGTAAAAAAATCAGAAAAACATAAAAAAATAAAAAAAATCAAAAAAGTTGCCAACCACTACAGAAATGTGGCCATAGGCGAGTTTGAACCTTGAATTTTATATGAGTTAGGACCTCAGATTTTAAATTGAAACAAAAAACAACGTAATAATTGTTGGGGCCACAAACCTTAAAGGGCTAGGTTAGGCCATATGAAGCCACTTTGCTGGATCTAGCCCAACCCAATAAATATTACAAATAACTCTTTTAAGGGAAACAATTTAAATAAACTTCCTTGTTTCAAATTTTAATATAAAAAAGTTTTGTTTAATTGAGAATTTGAGAATGACAAATATCTACTCCATATTAGCATTGTAATTAGGAGTATCAATTAAGGTTAGGCTTGACGGGCAAACTTGAAGGGTTATGGTGGATTTTTAGCCCAAAAAAATAGGTTATAAAAAACTTAGGGTCGTTTTTGGCTCGACTCACTTAAGGTTAGCCCTTGACGGGTTAGGTTGAACTTTTTTTTTTTTTTTACGCAAACATCTTTTTTAGGTTTTCACTTTCTAAGTTTTTATATTTTGTAGGTGAAGAAGAAGATAACAACTCAACAATTGCACCAAATTTATCTAAGAAATATTCAGGTATAATTATCGAGAATGATTGATTGATCATTTTAGTTTCAATTTCATGCTATTGTCTTTGTTGAGATCAAATCTATGATGGATTGATAGTGCTTTATTATATATAAAAATTTTACATAATTTTTGAAAATAATGGATTGATAGTTTATGTTTGGTTTTACTATGAAATTTTATAATTTTTTCATGTGCTGACTTGTTTAGTCCTGTAACTTCATAGGGTTAAGACTGGAGTTAAATTTTAGAGGCCCTTTTAAAAAAATTATTTTTTTGGCTTGACTCGTTAAGATTCGATTCATCAAAGGCTAGTCTTTGACGAGTCAGGTTAGCTCTAATTGATATCCCTAACTATAATGAGTTGGATGGACTAGCTTGTTTATAAATGGGTTATCAAATTAATGCTCATACTCATTCATAGTGGTTCACGAGTTAAATGAACTGGTCAAGGAGCTACTTTTTTGTTTTTTGTTAATAAAACTTTATATAGTTTAAGACTTTATATGATTTATATGGTATTGTACCAACACCATATATAATTTCCCCTAAATCACCATTGTGTAATGTAAGCTAGCATTAGGGATTAGGATGGTATAAATCACATACAAATAAATATTATTTAGTACATAGAAAGCCCAATGGTACGTAGTTACAAACATATAGTTAAAAATAAAAATATAATATTTTAATAAAAAATAATATATCATAATAATTATGCTAAAGTCAAGTATTACATTATATAATTAAAGACTTTAAGTGTACTATCAAATATAACAAAGTCAAAGCCCCCCCAAAAAAAAGGCAGGCTTGCAGGTCACCCATGAACTAAACGAACTAAATTTTGACAGCCTAAGCTTATTCAAATGACAAGTTGGATGGTTAGCCCATGGGCCAAATACCATTTTAATACTGTTGCTACTTGATATACCCTTATGAGATGTCTTTGTAACTTAGGATATTTATATTATTTTAAAACTTTTATAGGAAAATATAAAATGTTTTATAAATATTTAGAAGAAGGAATTTAATATTAATCCTCAAACTTCATTAGTTGTAGTTGATTCAATTTTGGATGAGTATTAAATCACTCTTATGTAGTTTAGACCATTTATGGTTTAAATCTTGTTTGCTCTTTTGGCATATTTCGACTTATGATTTGTTTGGTTAGCATATTGCCACTCAATTATTTTTCTTCAAAATTTTAAGAAATCGAAGATGTGAAAAGTATTAATGATTTTTTGACTTAGTGATACCAAAATTGTCTTTAAGATTGAGAATTGTTGTCACTTCCCAATTTAGGAGCATGATCGATAAGATGCATTGGGAGGATTGATAATTTTATACTTTGGTATATTTTTCTATTGATTTTCTTTATGTTTAATTGCTTAGTTCCTTAAATTTCTTGAGTTTTTATTAGCGTTTTACATTTTGCAGGTGTTTTGGAAGGTGGAACTTAATTGGAGACATGCATGAATTTGCACAAGTTTTGGGCAATGTAGCTGCAAAGTCAAGAGCAAAAGAGCATGCATAGGCCCTGAGACTTGGGCGTTATAGTGCCCAACAATGCAAAGTTGTAGCACCTAATGTGGCACTTCCAATAGTGAAACCTGTGGCTTGGGTGCAACGCCCACCTATGAGGTTGGGTACTGTGGCGCCCATTCGACTTTGCCCCCAAATTTCAAGTTAGGATTCAAGCCACTGCTTTAGTACGCGCTCCTTTGTTAAATATCATATTAGGGGGCTCCATACTTCAGAAAATTGAGAGAAACAAGAGAGGAGAAGAGAAAAAGAGCTTAAAGTGCTAGATTTGGAGAAGATTCTCTACGTAGATATCATCAAAGAGTTTTACCATTCATCTTTCTCTACTTACTTCACTCTCTTGGATTCCCAATGCTATTTGTTGGTATTTTAAAGATGTTTCTGAATATGCTAAGCTAAATTTCCCTTTGGTTAAAGCTGAATTCAAACCTCTATACATGATTTTGTGATTGATGGTTTAATATTATTCTCTATGCTTCCTTGTAAAATTGTCAAAGTTCTACTATAATCTTAGTTCATGATTATTGTCTTGATTTCTTTGGGTAGCCAACTGAATGAACCTTGATAATCATCTAATGCTAGAGTAGGGAATTTGATTCATAATTGTCTTATTTCCTATTTATCAGTGGCAAATTATAATTAATGATTATGGTCAAGTTTGTTGGGAATAGGTTACCCTGAAAAGCAAGTTGTATTCCCCAATTTGATGAAAATACATTTTAGTATTAATAAATAAAGAGTTTATTTACGTAAGCTTTGTTTTCTAACTATTAAGGTTCCTAGATTCTAATAAACTAAGATATATTTATATAGAGTTATGCAAAATGAGATATGTATCTTTGAAGAATTTAAGACAATATTCACAATCACTAAATAGAGACGGTCACTCTATTTAGTTAAGATTGTAGTGTTTGGATTACCTCTATAGAAAAAATGAAATTATTTTCTATGGGAATGATGAATCTCAAATAATTGAAGTAGTAGACTTTAGGTAATGATAATATTAAATGAATTAGAATCAAGTGAGATATCAAGTTCAAGTTAATACCATTGCTTTAAACTTGAACTCAAGCACATTGCATTCGCTAATGGCAGAATCGAAATTCTGATGGATTATGAACTTGTGTTTATGACCATTTTGATCTTTGATATACTGTGAGCATGACCATTGTGTGACATTGGTTAAGACTCTGTATATTGGGATCATAATGGGAGTGAACATCTGAGAACATAAATTCAGGAAATGAAGTTTGTAGCATTACATCACTTCTAGTGGTTTTAGGTAGATCTGGGCTCAGTGAAATAATAAATTAGTTACTCATCATTTCAAGATGATTTTAGTAAAATTGTAAAAGATTATCTAGTCACTTATCGGATGAAATTTGAAAGTAGGGGACAAAATTGACATAAGAGGTAAAACAATAATTTTAACTTGTGATAATTGATGACTATGAGGGTTCACAAATATTAGGTTTGCAAATCGGATAAATCAATATTCAACATTGACTTCTCATAATTTTAGGAATTATCAAGAGTGCAATCATAAGTCTTTGGTGAAATGACTTCATGATTAATAAAATTTGATTATCTAAATGAGATTAAAATAATACCAAATTTATTGAAACTTGAAATTCTTATGTCCAAACAGATTTCCCACCTAACTTTAGAGAATTCAATCCACATTGAGTTGGAATATATTTAAGATAAAGTTAATTAATAACATTTCAGCTAATATGTCAATTAAGATAAGAGTTGTCTTAACTTAGACAAAGAGTTATTTTAGGAAAAATGTTGTCCTAAGCATGCTTGAAAATTGAGAAACATTTTGATCACTATAGAGATAAAAATAATTCTCACATTAGTTGTCTAATTTACAAGTCACAATGTGACGGATGGCTGAAATATAGAGATTTTGTGAAAAATGGAGTCGCCACTAATTAATTGGGAGGATAATTGGAATCCCCTGAAAAACCAAAAACTGGTCTTCGAAACTAAAAGAAAGGTTTGGGAGTCGAATTACGAGTGGGGAAGGTGTTAGATACCCCACAGCATCCATCCTTAAGGACGGTTACCCTTAATTGTTTATGTTTTAATTTTATTATGTTTTTAATTATTTTGATTACCCTTTTTTATTAATGTGATATTAAAAAGATGAAAGATAAAAAACTATTCCTGACTTACTGTGTAAAAGCCTACGTACCCCAATGGGAATCAAGGTTCACGTAGTTCGATATAGTTGATGAGGTACCTAGGGCAGATATATGGTCTCAACCCTAAGGTAAAAAGTATTTTAGTTTTGCCTAGGGCATATATATAATCTCAACCCTAAGGTAGACAATATTTTAGTTTGGCACGATAATGTGAGAGAATAAATCTCCACTAAAAAATCTTTAGGGACTAGGACAATGTATGAGGATGAACCTCCACCCAAAGCCTATGGGTGAAACAAGACAATATAGAAGAATAAATCTTCATATAAAGCTTAAGACTATATGAGAAAACACTTTTCCACATATTGTTTATGAAAAATTAGGTCAATGGGAAAAATAAATTTTCACGTATAGCCTAACCATTATAGGAGAACAATTCTCCATATAATGTATGAAATAAACAAGGATGGTGATATTTGAAATCACCATTGAAGGACGAAGGATGAAAGTTAATATTTTAAAAACCTGTATTATTATCCATTTTGTAAACTTAATTTCGAGCCTTTAGAACTCAACTTTCTAGGCCTCAAAGCTTCACATTTTAAAACCCAATGGACTAAGTGAATCCCTACTCCAACCGCTTAAGACTAAGAAGGCTTTGGGAAAGCTGAGCTTAAAAATTTTTCCTTTTAAGAAATTATAGGTTTACACCAACCACTTTTAAGGCATTTGAAACTATGTTATCATGCAATCAGTTAATTCCAATATGTCAATATTCGTTGAAGTAAACAACAAACCGAACCCTCATAGATTTATAAACTTTTCCCAAATTATTGTCCAAAAGAATAACAATTGACCTCCAATGGTCCTCTATCCAGACAAACAATAGATAATTCCATGCCTCTTTATCAAGATTTAGCAATAATTAATTTAACCAATATGAATTCATAGGTCATCAATTAACTTAACCAATTAATTTAATGTTAGTTTTTCTAGTACAATAAATCATCAATGATCACAACAGAATTAATCTTTAATTACAACACCATAAATTATCATGTTCCAGCATCCACTGACTTCACCAAATAAATCAGATCAAGACCTATCCTTTCACCAAATACTGATAAATTGTGAGGTTCCCAAAACCCATAAGGTTTCAACATCATATGATCAAGTATATAAGGGTTCAACAAGAAGTAAACTCTGAAAAATATCAAGAGAAATGTACACACACAAAAAAACAATAGCTTTTGATTAAAAATAAGGACCCTCTGAATCATATTTGTGACAGAAAACAAAATAGAATTTAATAAACCTCCAAAGAAACCGTTACATACTTTCCCATAAGATTTGGGCACCCCAAACAAAGTATTACAGGTCTTGACATCATGAGATATATAATATAGAATTTCAAATCGATAAAATAGAAAGGATTTCAACACTTAGGAAATCAAGACATGGTTAACAATAAACAGATTGACAAGCACTAGAACTTGGTCATATCTTTAATAAAAAGAAATTTGAAATGCATCACAATCTGTCCTGGGATTAATAATGCACCTTTTATGAACCAACTTTAAAGCATAATAGTATCACTTTTGAAACAAAAAAGAGGATTTAGATCTAAACTTATGAATCCTTTTTGAAATAAGCAATACATTACAACATAATAACACATAGTACAAGGGCACGTATACCAAGTTTGAAGATAGAATATGCTAAAATCAACAAATGTGAAGTAAAGTACTTTGATTCATTTTAAAACAAATAACAAAGAGTTCAAACTAGGCAAAATTGAGATGAACACAGATCAAGATTATCTTTATGGCCAAAATAAAATTACCCGAACCAACCAAAGTAACACTGATTAATGGCTAGTTGATTTGGCATCTTCACCTATAAAAGTCAAATTTTGAACCCGCAAAACTCATTGAAATTCCTTTAGAATTAGCAACAAAGTAGATTTCAAATCAATAGTTTTTTTAAAAAAAAAAACAATAAACAAAATTATGCAGCTGTTTCACAACAAAAATTGGAAAGGAACTGTTTGTGTTGCCGAAGAAGCTCACTCAGACTCGAGTAACTTCCTTTCTCTCAAGAGCTATCTGATCACACCTAAATTTAAAGCCTATCTTACACATTTCAAATGGAACAACATAAAAGATTTTTTTAACAACCAAAATAAAAAGTTTTCAAATGGACAATTTTTGATTTTTCTTTGAACTCCAAACAGCATATGGTCAAATGAATAATTTCTGATTTTCCCATCTCCGAGCAGCAGCAAAGAAATGAACCAAATCTAGTCCCAATACTATTTAACTCCAGCCACTCTATTTAATTACAATGGATAAAACACTTAAAGTATCAAACAATGACTAGAAATTGGGCCAATTCTTAGCAAATGAATAGGTTCCAAACCTCCAAGATTTCCCTGAAACAACTTTCTATAACTCACCAAACAGCCCATGAAAATAAAGACAACCAAGGCAACAACCAGTAATTAAAACTACCTATACTGACCAGTCAAAATTTAAACATACAGAGATTAAAAACGGAGTCGCCACCAATGAATTATAAAGATAATTGAGATCCTAAAAAGAATAAAAAATTGGCCCTTGATACCAAAAAATGGGTTCGGGAGTCTAATTACACGTAGGGAAGGTGTTAGGCACTCTATAACGTTCATCTCTAAGGATGGTCACCCTAAATCATTTGTACTTTATTTTATTTTTATTTTAATTATCCCTTTTATTATTAATATGACAAAAAGATAAAAGATGAAATAACTAGACCTGCCTTACTAAGTAAGTGCTTACGTACCCTGAGAGGGATCAATGTCCACGTAGTTCGAGATAATTAGATGAAATTTTAGCTAGGAAGGATATATGATCGCTTTCCTAGGGATGACAAGGCATTAGGGGAGAATGAAACTCCACTTAAAACTTATGAAAGTTAAGACTCTAGGGGAAGATAAACTTCCACATAAAGCCCAACAAAATGGGAGAACAATTCTTCACATAATGTTTAGAGGAAATGAGACAATAAGGGAAAATAAATTTCCACATATAGCTCGACAAAATGGAAGAACAATTCTTCACATAATGTTTGGAGGAAATGAGACAATAAGAAAAAATGAATTTCTACATAAAGCTCAACAAAATAGAAGAACAATTCTCCATATAATATTCGGAGGAATTAGGATGAAATTGAAATCTTTTGCAATGTTTAGGGCCAAAATGAAATTATTGAAAGTATTGGGGTTAAAATAAAATTATTGAAAGTCTTAGGGTCAAAATGAAATTAATAAAAATATTGGGACCCAATATGAAATTACTAAAAGTATTGAGGCTAAAATAAAATTACCGAAAGTATTAGGGTCAAAATAAAATTACTAAAGATATTGGGACCCAAAATGAAATTACTAAAGTGTTGGGATCAATATCTATTTTAAAAACAACAAATAAAAAAAAAACAGCAACTAGAATCTATTTTAAAAATAAAAAATAAAATAAGACAACAACTAGAATATAACTTAAAAATAATAAATAAAAATATAGCAACAAAAAAAATAAAAAAAAATAAATTACAAATAAAACATAAATAGTAAAAAAACCAAAAATAATAAAAATATATTAAAAAACGAATAAAGAAACAAAAAAATATATTGAAAATAAAACAAAAATAGTAGAAATAGATAATAAAAAAAAATTGGAAGAAAAAGAAATCAACCAAGGATGAAAAGATAGTTACCTCTTTGATGATTATGAAAGCTAACCCCCCCTCTCCCTTGCTCACACTTCTTTTAAGACCACCCAAAATACAGCATTAAATTTAGATAATGAAAAGAAAATAAATAAAAAAAATAGTGAAAATGAGAAGAGGAGGGTGTGTGTCTCTAAAGAAGAAAGGAGACTAGTTTTTGGATGTGTGAAAGAGATGGAGAAAGAAAAAGAAAATAAAAACGATGGAAAGAAAAGAAAAGAGAGAGTTTGGATGGATGAGATGAAGGAATGAAAGAGATGAGAAAAAGAATAAGTGAGTGTGTGGGAAAAAGAGAAAGTGGATGAAGAAGAAGGGGAGGAGGCATGAGGTGAGGAACAAAATGAATTGGGAGAGAGAGAGAGAGAGAGAGAGAGAGAGAAAAAAGAGAGTGTGGCTAGGTCTTTTTAAAAGTGAAAATATATGAGTTGAATTATTAAGTTAAAGTGAGATATGGTTCATGGGTAGGTGACTTAGATAGGGTTATGGGTCACTTGGATGGATTGAGTTAATTTAGGTAGTATTGGGTTTAGAAGAAAATAAGTTAATGGGAAGGGAAATGGGCTTACAATAACAAAAAAAAGAGATTGGGTTGCAAAGTATTTTTGTTTTGTCATTTTATTATTTTGTTTA
The DNA here is from genome assembly GCA_034509205.1 of Ceratonia siliqua. Classification (NCBI taxonomy): domain Eukaryota; kingdom Viridiplantae; phylum Streptophyta; class Magnoliopsida; order Fabales; family Fabaceae; genus Ceratonia; species Ceratonia siliqua. Next base: position 19,175 of record JASKGM010042679.1, read on the forward strand.
TTTTTATTTTTATTATATTTTTATTTCTTTCTTATTTTTGATTTTGTATTTCAATTTTTCATTTTCTTAATTTCTTGTGTCCTTTTGTATTTTTTGATTTTAAATTTTTTTTTAGTATTTTGAAAATTACCTGGACAAAATCAGGTATTTATAATTACTTCTCTTTACTTGCTTCTTGATGGAAAAAATGAAAAATCATGGGCTTTTTCAATTTAACCATAAAGAACAAGTAAAGAAAAAAACAAATATTTTATCTAGAAGCGAACTCAGTAATCAAACTGAAATTTAAGCTGTAGCAAGGGTAAACATCGCATGCACTAAATGAAATTTCAAAAATCAACAAGGGAATTACTGCATTAAGCTAGAATTTTCAAAATTAGCGAAGAACACTTCGTGAATCGGCCAGGGAATCACCACATGAAACAGAAAGAAATTAGGGATATAGCAAGGGAATCGCCGTATACTAGAAAGAAAAATTGGAAATCAGCAACGGGAAACACCGCAATGAGCTAGAATTTTCAAAATCAGTGAAGAACACTTCGCGAATTGGCCAGGGAATCACTGCATGAAACTAAAAGAAATTGGGAATATGCCATAGGAATCGCTGCATGCCAGAAAGAAAATTTTTTGAAATCAGTGAAGAACACTTCGCGAATCGGCCAGGGAAACACCACATGAAACCGAAAGAAATTGGGAGTCTAGCAAGGGAATCGCCGCATGCTAGAAAGAAAAATTTGAAAATTAACAAGGGTAAACACCGCAATGAGCTAAAATTTTTGAAATCAGCAAATAACACTTCGCGAATCGACCAGGCAAACACTGCATGAAACTGAAAGAAATTAGGAGTCTGACAAGGGAATTGCTGCATGCCAGAAAGAAAATTTTGAAAATCAGCAAGGGTAAACACCGCATTAAGCTAGAACTTTTGAAATTAGCGAAGAACATTTAACGAATCGGCCAGGGAAACACCTCATGAAACCAAAAGAAATTGGGAGTCTGGCAAAGGAATCGCTGCATGCCAGAAATTTTTTTTTGGAAACCAGCAAGGGTAAACACCGCATTAAACTAGAATTTTTGAAATCAATGAAGAACACTTCGAGAATCTGTTAGGGAATCACCGCATGAAACTGAAAGAAATTGGAAATATGGCACGGGAACCGCCATATGAGAAAATTTTGAAAATTTGTAAGGGTAAACGCCGTATTAAGCTATAATTTCCAAAACAAGGCAAGGGACATAACCACGTACTGCCAAAAATTTTTAAACAGGACAAGGGACGTAACCGCATACTACCAAATGATTTTTGAACAAGGCAAGGGACGTAACCGCGTATTGGCAAATGATTTTTAAACAAAGCAAGTCTTTTGAAAATACCTTGTGCTTTCAAGGAAGACATAACCAAACCATTCTCATTCCCTGCAATTGATTCCTCGTCTTCATCATCAGACTACGCGCCCAATTAAAACACTAGAATTATCTTTACCTGATGATATGCTTTAAGTAACTTTGAACCTTAGTCATTCACAGTATAAACTTGTTACCGGTCTAGACCATGTCAAGTAACTTGTTCCTATTCCAAATAGGACAGCAAAATGTGGAGACAGTAAAAATTTTGCCCCAATTTAAGCTCCACGGGTGTGCAGTCTCTGATTCTTATACTATAATCAATATGCATCTTGTGCCCTTGAACAATAACATATTATCATTGGTAGAAATATTTTATTGAAAATCTGCCCTAGTTTCAATTTGTCATAGCATTATTCCAATCTCAAGTCTTTGCTTGAATGTCCAAACTCTTTGGTTACAGACCTCTTTCAATTTGATGCCCTAATTTTTGCCTAAGCTGCCTTTTCGGATTTTCAACTAAGCGGGATTTTTCTTCATTTTTCTTTTTCAAAGGTAAGTACTAAGTCTTAACCCTGTAAACAACTCCACATTGGTTCAGACCGCATCAAGTAAGTTGTTCCTAATTTCTGTAATGTGAAATTAGTTAACAATAAAACACTAAAAAGTGATATTCAATTCATTCTTTATTAATCCTCTCAAATCTTATCCAATGAATATATTAAGGAAGAAGTCCATTAGATAAACGAACCTCTACTAGCAAATATGCTGAAAAGGAAAAGGAATTGTAAAGTCCTTCACTCTTGGTTTTGCGCATGGTTTACTCGCTCTAGGGGTCTTTACTTTCTAGCTATAAAAAGGAGGGGTAACATGCAAAATGAGGATTCTTTTTTTGAGGGAGATATTGATAAGTGCAAATTTTGTCATATTTTTATGTTGAACTCATTTGTATTTAATCGCTTTGTTCTTAAGTTTATTGTGTTCTTAGTTTAGTTTCATGTTTTGTAGGTGTTTTGAAGTGTAACTGCTTTTATGAGAAGAAGTGAGTCATGTTAGCATGCTTTGGAGTAATGTAAAAGCAAGTATTTAGGGAAAAGAACTCAAAATAGCATAATTTTGAACCAAAGTCAGAGTGTTCAGCGCCCCAGTGCCCATTCTTGGGCGCTGCGGCTCTCAAATTCGAAGAAAATTGCTTCTAGACTCAAGAGTTCAGCTCTGCGGTGCCCCAAGATCGCGCCGCGGTACCCAAAACACGAAGAATTTCACCCAGGGTTTAAGGCTGTGGCTTTAGATATGATAAGCCGTAGCTTGGGCCTTCAGAGAAGTGGGTGCTACGGCTTCAGATCGTCCAAGCCGCGGCCCCCATGTTTAAGGCCAAAAATCAGAATTTAGGGCTGAGCGCCGTAGCCCCCAAAACTCAAGCCGCAGCTCGCGCGCACGCTGATACACTTTAAAAATCCGTTCTTCACTTCATTTCACACATTCTAACATTAGGAAGCAAGGGAGAAAGCTTAGAA